>CM017571.1:46318668-46630931 GCA_007844125.1 Sinonovacula constricta
GTCTAGCCATACAAGGAGAATCACCATACTCTGAGTCTCTAATTAAAGAAACTTAGATACACAATTACATAGTTATAACCTTCATTTTATAATTATGTAGACATTATCTTCATTACACACTTAGGTAGACATTATCTTCATTACATAATCATACAGAAATTACCTTCATTACATAATTATGTAGACATTGACTTTATTACATAATCATGTAGGTATTATCTTCATTACCTTCATTACATAATTATACAGATATTACCTTCATTACAAAATTAGGTAGACATTACCTTTATTACACAATTAGGCAAAAACACTTAAATTGAAGAAGGATACAGCAACTAGTAACAGATACATAGCCAAGTAGTATCTTTGTATTTTCTCAATTGATTTTCAGCATGATCACCAGGCACACACTGCATGGTAATGATTTGGGATTTAAAATGATCCTAACTATTCAATAATGTATCCAGTCATCAGAGATAACATGTCCTAAGTGAACCGTACTCACTTCCTTTTATAACATTTTGACTACCATTATATCAGGAATAAGCTTTCATATACCATAGGCTAGCCCACAGTTCTGTTACAATTATTCAACTTATGGATGTGGATGTGGATGTGAATGATGAGTCAAATAATATTTATACCATTGTATCTGCTTATAATTAATCATGCTGATGTAAACTACACACACCTAGTCACACACAACAAGTCATGAAATAAGGTTGATATGAGCTACACCATTAAATTATCATTAAATGATGTTAATGTGAGCTACAGGGGTGCCCGTGGCCGAGAGGTTAGAGTTGATAACTTAAAACTCCTCAGCCCTTTACCGCGTGGGTTCAACTCCCGGTCAGAGTGAGAACTTTCATGTGGGGAGGTTTTCTAGCTTACCCTCAGTGCACTGGTGGTTCTACTCCGATGTAAGTCTGGGGTCTTCCTCCACCAATAATAAGCTGGATGTCTCCAGTATGACCATAATTGTGCTGGTGTGATGTAACAAAGAGGGCGATGATGGCCCTTAATCACTCACCTGATGACACAGGCTTTTAGTAGGCTCAAATCTGGCATCAAGTAATTAAGAGTTATTTACTTTATAAATCTTTGGTGAATAGTGGACCATTAGTGTGGCCACTGGGTTGATAACTAAAAAACATTCAGGATAAGTTTGGTGAAGATTGGGCAATAAATGTGGCCTGTAAGTGTTTTCACAAATTTGTTCTAAAATCTGACCTAGTGACCTACTTTTTGACCCCACCTGACCCAATAACAAACTCATCCAAGAGTTTATGCAGACAAATGTTCTGATCAAGTTTGGTGAAGATTGGGCCATAAATGGGACCTCTAGTGTTTTCACTAGCTTTTGCTAAGATTTGACCTAGTGACCTATTTTTGGACCCCTTGGGACCCAATAATGAACTCATCCAAGCAGACAAACATTCTGACCAAGTTTAATGAAGATTGGATAAGAACTGTGGCCTCTAGCGTGTTCACAAGCTAAAATGTTGATGACTGGCGATGGACGACGAACGAAGGATGACGGACGAAGCGGTATCACAATAGCTCCCCTTAAGCACGTTGTGCTCAGGTGAGCTAAAAACAAACATAATGTGAGCTCCTGGAAGTCACAAAATGATGTTGAGTTGAGCTACAAACCTTTGATACAAGTCACTGAATGATGTTAATGTGAGCTACTAACCCCCAGGATAAGTCACTAAATGATGTTGAATTGAGCTACACCCCCACTGAAAGTCACTCAATGATGTTGATGTGAAGTGCACACCCACTTGAAGCCACTAACTGATGTTGATGTGAGCTACACACTCCCACTGGAAGCCACTAATTGATGTTGATGTGAGCTACACCCCCACTGGAAGCCACTCAATGATGTTGATGTGAGCTACACCCCCACTGGAAGCCACTAATTGATGTTGATGTGAGCTACACCCCCACTGGAAGCCACTTATTGATGTTGATATGAGCTACACCCCCACTTGAAGCCACTAATTGATGTTGATGTGAGCTACACACTCTCTTGAAGCCACTAATTGATGTTGATGTGAGCTACACCCCCACTTGAAGCCACTAATTGATGTTGATATGAGCTACACCCCCACTGGAAGTCACTAATTAATGTTGATGTGAGCTACACCTCCACTGGAAGTCACTAATTGATGTTGATGTGAGCTACAAACCCACTGGAAGTCACTTATTGATGTTGATGTGAGCTACACCCCCACTGGAAGTCACTAATTAATGTTGATGTGAGCTACACCCCCACTGGAGGTGACTTATTGATGATGAGAACTACACACAAGTCATCTTGGTTAAATATAATACACATGTATGTCAGCTGTCTCCTAAATATTCAACTCAAGCTTGAATGTGTTTCAATGTGCTATCTATACTACACAACTACACATGTATGTCAGCTGTCTCCTAAATATTCACCTCAGACTAGAATGTGACATGTATATCAGCTGTCTCCTAAATATTCACCTCAGACTAGAATGTGTTTCAATGTGTTATCTATAAGCACTGGGACTGAGACAAATTATTTGCCATGAACACAATGAAAGACATGGTCAGTTTTTTATTTGAAAAATTCTGATTATAAAGCTTGATTCAGAAGATTAAATGTTAGAAGTCAATAGAAAAAAAAAAGTTAACACAAAAAAACTTTAAAGAAAGCAAGGAAGGCTTTCAGCATACGTCGCAGCAAATTTATGAGATAAAAGCAATTAAGTTATTTGTATTTGTATTTTGGGTTTTACGGCACACCGACATTTAACAGGTCATATGCCACCAAATACAAAAAAGTTTTATGTGGATAGAGTAAAATCAGATTAAAACTAAACGATGTGAGTAAATTATAGAAAAATATTTTTTTTTAAAACTTATAGGTTAAAATAATTTGAATTATAATTGAAAACAGGTTCAAAATTGTTTTACAAATCAGACAACAGACCTAGAATAAAATAAAAAATTAAAAGCACAAAAGGAAGAGCATGGAAGAGGCAGAAGGTCTCAAGTACATGAAAGTTGGTAATAGTCATTGATTAATATGGAAGCGTGGCTGTCCTAAATTTTCAATAGCCAAGTAAACACAGCCGACAAACAGACAGTCTAAGGCAAACCAGACTCTACCTTACAGCCATGTCCTAGAAATTCACCTTCAATGAGAATGTGTCTGTCATATTATCAGAAAGCAGTGGGACTGCCATTCATTGTGAGGAAAAGTCCCATGATTTAGACTATAAACATTTATGAAAGAGAGGGATATCAAGTAGTGTTAACACTTAAAGTAATTTACTGACATTTGGCAATGATTAACATTTAAAGTCCCCTTAACTTCTGTGAAGTAAGAGACCAGACAAGCAAGTTGACAATCTGTTGACCTTGACCTACAAGCTAGCAATCTTGACCTTTGGTGCAACACTCAACCTAAAAAAGAATAACTTTATTGGCAAAGTTAAATAAAAATCCACAATCCCCTTGTCAAATTTGAGCAAGTGTCGGTGTGCCGTAAAACCCAAAATACAAAAATACAAATACAAATTTGAGCCCTGTGACACATTAAGAGATGGACTTTTGGATGGAATAACTGATGCCTATATAGTTCCTACACCTTACCAAGGGAAGAGGGGGGATCAAAAATATATATGTTAACAAATGTATTCTCAAAAGTACATTAATCTTAAAATACAGATGAAGGTTATAAAAAGGGCATTACCAGAAAGATCAAGATAAGTAGAATACACATGCAAGTTTTTCATATGCATGAACATTTTAAATGGACAGTGGTATAATAAAATGTAAAAATAAATATGCTTGGGATAATGAAGAAAAACAGGGGGAAGAAGTTAAACAAAAAGAAAGATATAAACAAAATGATAAACAAAATAAAGTAGATAAACAATAGCAATGTGATAAACAAGAGAAAAACCAAGAATGACAGAATCGTAATGAAGATAAACAATAGCAAAGAGATAAAGAGAAGAAATGGGATGAACAAGAGCAAATAAGATTGAGTTGAGAAAATGTAAAGAAGACAATTCAGAGAAATGATGTAAGCAAGGACATGGGTATAAACATTAGCAAAAAGATAATGAAGAGAAAGGAAAGAAACATGAGAAATAATATAAATGATAGATAGATGAGAGATGAGAGATGATAAATAAAAGAAAGAAGAGAAACAAGAACAGAAAAAAATGACAGCGGATATAAAAATAAGGCCTAACAAGATGATTATGAGTACACAAAGGCAAATATAATTATGACAGAGAAAAAATAACCTGACTGAAGAATATGGTGACAAGTAGGAGATGAGCCACAGAACAAATCATTGGGGACATCTGAACAAAGAGGGCATTAATCCTTGCTACATTAGTTAAAAACCAAAATTAAATTCTTAGTTATTTCTTATCAACTATATGCAGAGGTGAAAAGAAGAACTGCTTGAGACTCTCTCTGTGAACTGTTTGATCTGGATCTACATTGTTTGATCTGGAAAAACACTATTTGATCTGGATCTACATTGTTTGATCTGGAAATACACTATTTGATCTGGATCTACATTGTTTGATCTGGAAATACACTATTTGATCTGGATCTACATTGTTTGATCTGGAAATACACTGTTTGATCTGGATCTACATTGTTTGATCTGGAAATATACTATTTGATCTGGATCTACATTGTTTGAACTAGAAATACACTATTTGATCTGGATCTATATTGTTTGATCTGGAAAAGCACTATTTGATCTGGATCTACATTGTTTGATCTGGAAATACACTCTTTGATCTGGATCTGCATTGTTTGATCTGGAAATATACTATTTGATCTGGATCTACATTGTTTGATCTGGAAAAGCACTATTTGATCTGGATCTACATTGTTTTTATCTGGAAATACACTATTTGATCTGGATCTACATTGTTTGATCTGGAAATACACTCTTTGATCTGGATCTATATTGTTTGATCTGGAAATACACTCTTTGATCTGGATCTATATTGTTTGATCTGGAAAAAGCACTCTTTGATCTGGATCTACATTGTTTGATCTGGAAATACACTATTTGATCTGGATCTACATTGTTTGATCTGGAAATAAACTCTTTGATCTGGATCTACATTGTTTGATCTGGAAAAGCACTATTTGATCTGGCTCTAGATTGTTTGATCTGGAAATACACTCTTTGATCTGGATCTACATTGTTCGATCTGGAAATAAACTCTTTGATCTGGATGTACATTGTTTGATCTGGAAATACACTCTCTGATCTGGATCTACATTGTTTGATCTGGAAATACACTCTTTGATTTGGATCTACATTGTTTGATCTGGAAATACACTCTTTGATCTGGGTCTAAACTGTTTGATCTGGAAATACACTCTCTGATCTGGATCTACATTGTTTGATCTGGAAATAAACTCTTTGATCTGGATCTTCATTGTTTGATCTGGAAAAACACTATTTGATCTGGATCTAGATTGTTTGATCTGGAAATATACTATTTGATCTGGATCTACATTGTTTGATCTGGAAATACACTATTCGATCTGGATCTACATTGTTTGATCTGGAAATACACTATTTGATCTGGATCTACATGTTTGATCTGGAAATATACTATTTGATCTGGATCTACATTGTTTGATCTGGATCTACATTGTTTGATCTGGAAAAACACTATTTGATCTGGATCTACATTGTTTGATCTGGAAAAATACTATTCAATCTGGATCTACATTGTTTTATCTGGAAATACACTATTTGATCTGGATCTACATTGTTTGATTTGAAAATACACTATTTGATCTGATCTACATTGTTTGATCTGAAAATACACTATTTGATCTGGATCTACATTGTTTGATCTGGAAAAATACTATTTGATCTGGATCTACATTGTTTGATTTGGAAATACACTATTTGATCTGGATCTACATTTTTTGATCTGGAAATAAACTATTTGCCTATAGAACTGAACAATTCATACTATGCAAAGTACATCCATTATTAGAATAAACAAAATGTCACTGGGATTGACCTCTATAACCAGAGATGTGATGACCTTAAATATGACCTTGATCTTAATGCTGCAATAATACATGTTATGCCTGATACAACTTAAAAAGTGATGGTGAAGTTTGATAAAAGTACTGTAATTAATACAGAATCAATAGATCATAAAATGGGACAGACAGACAGGAGCACAGATGGATGGGGGTACAGACAGACAGGGGTACAGATAGATGGGCACAGACAGACAGGGGTACAGACAGACAGGGGCACAGACAGACAGGGGTACAGACAGACAGGGGCACAGTCATACAGGGGTACAGACAGACAGGGGCACACACAGACCAGGGTATAGACAGACCAGGGTACAGATGGACAAGGGCACAGACAGATGGGGGTACAGACAGGCAGGGGCACAGACAGACAGGGGTACAGACAGACAGAGGCACAGAAAGATAAGAGTACAGAGAGACAGGGGTACAGACTGGTGGGGGTAGAGACAGATGGGGGTAGAGACAGACAGGGGCACAGACAGACAGAGGTACAGACAGACAGGGGCACAGAAAGATGGGAGTATAGACAGACATGGGTACAGACAGGTGGGGATAGAGACAGATGGGGATACAGACAGACAGGGGTACAGACAGACAGGGGCACAGAAAGATGGGAGTACAGACAGACAGGGGTACAGACAGACAGGAGTACATACAGACTGGAGTACAGACAGGGGCATAGACAGACAGGGGTACAGACAGGTGGGGATAGAGACAGACAGGGGCATAGACAGAAAGGGGTACAGACAGACAGGAGTACATACAGAATGGGGTACAGACAGACAGGGGCATAGACAGAAAGGGGTACAGACAGACAGGGGTACAAACAGGTGGGGATAGAGACAGATGGGGATACAGACAGACAGGGGCATAGACAGACAGGGGCACAGACAGACAGGAGTAAATACAGACTTGGGTACAGACAGACAGGGGCATAGACAGACAGGGGCACAAACAGACAGGAGTACATACAGACTGGGGTACAGACAGACAGGGGTACAGACAGACAAGAGTACAGACAGACAGGGGCACAAACAGACAGGGGCACAAACAGACAGGGGCAGAGACATCAGGGGTACAGACAGACAGGGGCAAAGACAGACAGGGGTAAAGACAGACCAGGACAGACAGTCAGACCAGGGTACGAACAGACAAGGATATAAACAGACAGGGGCACAGACAGACAGGGGTACAAACAGACTGGGGTCAGACAGACAGGGCTACAGACAGACAGGTGCATAGCGACAGACAAGGGTACAGACAGACAGGTGCATAGCGACAGACAAGGGTACAGACAGATAGGGGCACAGATGGACAAAGTATGACAGACAAGGGCACAGACAGACAGTGATACAGACAGACATGGGTTGAGACAGAAAACGCACAGACAGACAGGGGCACAGACAGCCAGGGGTTGAGACAGAAAAGGCATAGACAGACAGGGGCACAGACAGACAGTGATACAGACAGACATGGGTTGAGACAGAAAAGGCACAGACAGACAGGGGCACAGACAGACAGGGGTTGAGACAGAAAAGGCACAGACAGACACAGGCACAGACAGACAGGAGCAGACAGACAGAAGTGCAGACAGAATTCTGGGGCATAAGAGCTAAGATATATAATTGCTGTGAAGTGATTCACTGTTAACATGGATCTAATTAAGGATATCTTTTTAAAGATCACATCACCAGTAACATACTAAACTTGTATGAATACTTACTGAATGCTTCATTCTATTGATGAAGCTGGGGTCATAGGAAGAACTTCTTGCAAGTGGACTGTAAAAGAATAATATTGCTATAATGTATTTACTGATACTCAAATCTTCCCTCATGCAAAGTCTTCCGGTTGACCTTTGGTGTGCCAGTGGTTCTACCCAGACATTTGTCTGCAGTCTTTCTCCACCAATAGTTAGCTCGATGTTGTAATTATGTTGCACACACAAAACAACAGCACTCAAACTGACAACAAAAGATGTGTCCAGTAACAAGAGATTGTCAAATGAACTAGATTTTCAACTTGTAAAATGAACTAGCAATCTTGTTTCAACATTTCATCATTTTTCTGTGGGCAACAGAACAGCACTGATTTCATTGAGATATTATATAATGGTAAACTGGTGGATCAATATAACACTTTTGCGTACAGCAAGTAGAGGAATAATTAGCTGTAAGTTTGAATGTTCAATGATTGCATGTCTTTTTTTATATTTGCAAAGTTTTACAAAGGGGCAGTAAGAAAAAATGGTGGATACATTAAATATAATTAAAAAAAACATGTAGCATTAATACATTCACAATATTTTACATACTTACGCAACACTCAGTTTTTTAAATGTTGGTTGCTCCTTTTGTTTATTCTTTAAGAAGAACCAGTACACAGCCATTCCAGCCATCAAAGACAGAATGAAAAAGTCCAGGTTGGAGAAATAAGACTCAGCAGATCCGCTGGCTTCCACTGTACTGTCTCCTCCCTCCATCTTCTCTCACTCTGAAATAAAAATCAGACAATCCTAAAATAAATACATTTACACAATGCTCCAGACAAGGCAGGGTACCTGATTTGGCAGAACTGTATGTCATATCTCTCTATGAATTTTTTATGTAACAACTAAATCTGGTAAGGAGGGGGGGGGGGATTTCAGTTTGAGTCTTTACTTTTCTGTTTCTCTTGTTTTTATTCAACTGAAGTAGATACATACAGACATCAGCGATAACAGGTTGGAGAGCTTGCTAACATGTCAAGAGAGCGTGTCAGGATGCCACACTGGGATAACATATGTCATGAGAGTTTGTCAAGCTGCCACACTGGGATAACATATATCATGAGAGTTTGTCATGATGCCACACTGTGATAACATGTCAAGAGAGCGTGTCATGATGCCATCCCGGGATAACATATGTCATGAGAGTTTGTCAAGCTGCCACACTGTGACAACAATGTCATGAGAGCTTGTCATGATGCCACACTGTGATAACATGTCATGACAGCTTGTCATGATGCCACACTGTGATAACATGTCATGAGTGTTTGTCATGATGACACACTGGGATACAATGACATGAGAGCTTGTCATGATGCCACACTGGGATAACAATGTCATGAGAGCTTGTCATGATGCCACACTGTGATAACATGTCATGAGAGCGTGTCATGATGCCACTTTGTGATAACGTGTCATGAGAGCTTGTCATGATGTCATAATGTGATAACATGACATGAGATCTTGTCATGATGCCACACTGGGATAACATGTCATAAGAGCTTGTCATGATGCCACACTGTGATAACATGTCATGAGAGCTTGTCATGATGCCACACTGGGATAACATGTCATGAGAGCTTGTCATGATGCCACACTGTGATAACATGTCATGAGAGCTTGTCATGATGCCACACAGTGATAACAATGTCATAAGGGCTTGTCATGATGCCACACTGTGATAACAATGTCATGAGAGCTTGTCGTGATGCTACACTGTGATAACAATGTCATGAGAGCTTGTCGTGATGCCACACTGTGATAACATGTCATGAGAGCTTGTTATGATGCCACACTGTGATAACGTGTCATGAGAGCTTGTCGTGATGCCACACTGTGATAACATGTCATGAGAGCTTGTCATGATGCCACACTGGGATAACATGTCATGAGAGCTTGTCATGATGCCACACTGGGATAACATGTCATGAGAGCTTGTCATGATACCACACTGTGATAACAATGTCATGAGAGCTTGTCGTGATGCCACACTGGGATAACATGTCATGAGAGCTTGTCATGATGCCACACTGTGATAACATGTCATGAGAGCTTGTCATGATGCCACACTGTGATGTAATGTCATGAGAGCTTGTCATGATGCCACACTGTGATAACATGTCATGAGAGCTTGTCATGATGCCACACTGTGATAACATGTCATGAGAGCTTGTCGTGATGCCACACTGTGATAACGTGTCATGAGAGCTTGTCATGATGCCACACTGTGATAACAATGTCATGAGAGCCTGTCGTGATGCTACACTGTGATAACATGTCATGAGAGCTTGTTATGATGCCACACTGTGACAACATGTCATGAGAGCTTGTTATGATGCCACACTGTGATAACATGTCATGAGAGCTTGTTATGATGCTACACTGTGATAACATGTCATGAGAGCTTGTCATGATGCCACACTGGGATAACATGTCATGAGAGCTTGTCATGATGCCACACTGTGATAACATGTCATGAGAGCTTGTCATGATGCCACACTGTGATAACATGTCATGAGAGCTTGTCATGATGCCACACTGTGATAACATGTCATGAGAGCTTGTTATGATGCCACACTGTGATAACATGTCATGAGAGCTTGTTATGATGCCACACTGTGACAACATGTCATGAGAGCTTGTTGTGATGCCACACTGTGATAACAATGTCATGAGAGCTTGTTGTGATGCTACACTGTGATAACATGACATGAGAGCTTGTTGTGATGCCACACTGTGATAACATGTCATGAGAGCTTGTCATGATGCCACACTGTGATAACATGTCATGAGAGCTTGTTATGATGCCACACTGTGATAACATGTCATGAGAGCTTGTTATGATGCCACACTGTGATAACATGTCATGAGAGCTTGTCATGATGCCACACTGTGATAACAATGTCATGAGAGCTTGTTGTGATGCTACACTGTGATAACATGACATGAGAGCTTGTTGTGATGCCACACTGTGATAACATGTCATGAGGGCTTGTCATGATGCCATACTGTGATAACAATGTCATGAGTGTTTGTCATGATACCACACTGTGATAACAATGTCATAAGGGCTTGTCATGATGCCACACTATGATATAATGTCATGAGAGCTTGTCAAGCTGCCACACTGTGATATAATGTCATGAGAGCTTGTTATGATGCCACACTGTGACAACATGTCATGAGAGCTTGTCATGATGCCACACTGGGATAACATGTCATGAGAGCTTGTCATGATGCCACACTGTGATAACATGTCATGAGAGCTTGTCATGATGTCACACTGTGATAACATGACATGAGAGCTTGTTGTGATGCCACACTGTGATAACATGTCATGAGGGCTTGTCATGATGCCATACTGTGATAACAATGTCATGAGTATTTGTCATGATACCACACTGTGATAACAATGTCATAAGGGCTTGTCATGATGCCACACTATGATATAATGTCATGAGAGCTTGTCAAGCTGCCACACTGTGATATAATGTCATGAGAGCTTGTTATGATGCCACACTGTGACAACATGTCATGAGAGCGTGTCATGATGCCACACTGGGATAACATGTCATGAGAGCTTGTCATGATGCCACACTGTGATAACATGTCATGAGAGCTTGTCATGATGTCACACTGTGATAACATGTCATGAGAGCTTGTCAAGCCGCCACACTGTGATATAATGTCATGAGAGCTTGGTATGATGCCACACTGTGACAACATGTCATGAGAGCTTGTTATGATGCCACACTGTGACAACATGACATGAGAGCTTGTCATGATGCCACACTGGGATAACATGTCATGAGAGCTTGTCATGATGCCACACTGGGATATAATGTCATGAGAGCTTGTCATGATGCCACACTGTGATAACAATGTCATGAGAGCTTGTCATGATGCCAAACTGGGATATAATGTCATGAGAGCTTGTCATGATGCCACACTGTGACATGTCATGAGAGCTTGTCATGATGCCACACTGTGATAACATGTCATGAGAGCTTGTAATGATGCTACACTGTGATAACATGTCATGAGAGCTTGTCATGATGCCACACTGTGATAACATGCCATGAGAGCTTGTAATGATGCTACACTGTGATAACATGTCATGAGAGCTTGTCATGATGCCACACTGGGATAACATGTCATGAGAGCGTGTCATGATGCCACCCTGTGATAACATGTCATGAGAGCTTGTCATGATGCCACACTGTGATAACATGTCATGAGAGCTTGTCATGATACCACACTGTGATAACATGTCATGGGAGCTTGTCATGATGCCACACTGGGATAACATGTCATGAGAGCTTGTCATGATGCCACACTGGGATAACATGACATGAGAGCTTGTCATGATACCACAATGTGATAACATGTCATGGGAGCTTGTCATGATGCCACACTGTGATAACATGACATGAGAGCATGTCATGATGCCACACTGGGATAACATGTCATGAGAGCTTGTCATGATGCCACACTGGGATATAATGTCATGAGAGCTTGTCATGATGCCACACTGTGATATAATGTCATGAGTGTTTGTCATGATACCACACTGTGATAACAATGTCATAAGGGCTTGTCATGATGCCACACTGTGATATAATGTCATGAGAGCTTGTCATGATGTCACACTGTGATAACATGTCATGAGAGCTTGTCAAGCTGCCACACTGTGATATAATGTCATGAGAGCTTGTCATGATGCCACACTGTGATATAATGTCATGAGAGCTTGTCAAGCTGCCACACTGTGATAACATGTCATGAGAGCGTGTCATGATGCCACACTGTGATATAATGTCATGAGAGTTTGTCAAGCTGCCACACTGTGATAACATGTCATGAGAGCTTGTCATGATGCCACACTGTGATATAATGTCATGAGAGCTTGTCAAGCTGCCACACTGTGATAACATGTCATGAGAGCGTGTCATGATGCCACACTGTGATATAATGTAATGAGAGCTTGTCAAGCTGCCACACTGTGATAACATGTCATGAGAGCTTGTCATGATGCCACACTGTGATATAATGTCATGAGAGCTTGACAAGCTGCCACACTGTGATAACATGTCATGAGAGCTTGTCATGATGCCACACTGTGATATAATGTCATGAGAGTTTGTCAAGCTGCCACACTGTGATAACAATGACATGAGAGCTTGTCATGATGCCACACTGTGATAACAATGACATGAGAGCTTGTCATGATGCCACACTGTGATACAATGACATGAGAGCTTGTCATGATGCCACACTGTGATAACATGTCATGAGAGCTTGTCATGATGCCACACTGTGATGACATGAGAGCTTGTCATGATGCCACACTGTGATGTCATGAGAGCTTGTCATGATTCCACTCTGTGATAACATGTCATGAGAGCTTGTCATGATGCCACACTGTGATGTCATGAGAGCTTGTCATGATGCCACACTGTGATAACATGTCATGAGAGCTTGTCATGATGCCACACTGGGATAACATGTCATAAGAGCTTGTCATGATGCCACACTGTGATAACATGTCATGAGAGCTTGTCATGATGCCACACTGTGATAACATGTCATGAGAGCTTGTCATGATGCCACACTGTGATAACATGTCATGAGGGCTTGTCATGATGCCACACTGTGATAACATGTCATGAGAGCTTGTCATGATGCCATACTGTGATAACATGTCATGAGAGCTTGTCATGATGCCACACTGTGATAACATGTCATGAGAGCTTGTCATGATGCCACACTGTGATAACATGTCATGAGAGCTTGTCATGATGCCACACTGTGATGTCATGAGAGCTTGTCATGATGCCACACTGTGATAACATGTC
Source organism: Sinonovacula constricta (assembly GCA_007844125.1). Classification (NCBI taxonomy): domain Eukaryota; kingdom Metazoa; phylum Mollusca; class Bivalvia; order Cardiida; family Solecurtidae; genus Sinonovacula; species Sinonovacula constricta. The sequence continues at coordinate 46,332,373 of CM017571.1, forward strand.
ATGAGAGCTTGTCATGATGCCACACTGTGATAACGTGTCATGAGCACATGTCATGATGCTACACTGTGATAACATGTCATGAGGGCTTGTCATGATGCCACACTGTGATGTCATGAGAGCTTGTCATGATGCCACTCTGTGATAACATGTCATGAGAGCTTGTCATGATGCCACACTGTGATAACAATGTCATGAGGGCTTGTCATGATGCCACTCTGTGATGTCATGAGAGCTTGTCATGATGCCACTCTGTGATAACATGACATGAGAGCTTGTCATGATGCCACACTGTGATAACAATGTCATGAGGGCTTGTCATGATGCCACACTGTGATGTCATGAGAGCTTGTCATGATGCCACTCTGTGATAACATGTCATGAGAGCTTGTCATGATGCCACACTGTGATGTCATGAGAGCTTGTCATGATGCCACACTGTGATAACATGTCATGAGAGCTTGTCATGATGCCATACTGTGATAACATGTCATGAGAGCTTGTCATGATGCCACACTGTGATAACATGTCATGAGGGCTTGTCATGATGCCACACTGTGATAACATGTCATGAGAGCTTGTCATGATGCCACACTGTGATGTCATGAGAGCTTGTCATGATGCTACACTGTGATAACATGTCATGAGAGCTTGTCATGATGCCACACTGTGATGTCATGAGAGCTTGTCATGATGCCACACTGTGATGTCATGAGAGCTTGTCATGATGCTACACTGTGATAACATGTCATGAGAGCTTGTCATGATGCCACTCTGTGATGTCATGAGAGCTTGTCATGATGCCACTCTGTGATAACATGTCATGAGGGCTTGTCATGATGCCATACTGTGATAACATGTCATGAGGGCTTGTCATGATGCCACACAGTGATAACAATGTCATAAGGGCTTGTCATGATGCTACACTGTGATAACATGTCATGAGGGCTTGTCATGATGCCACTCTGTGATAACATGTCATGAGGGCTTGTCATGATGCCACACTGTGATAACAATGTCATGAGGGCTTGTCATGATGCCACTCTGTGATGTCATGAGAGCTTGTCATGATGCCACTCTGTGATAACATGACATAAGAGCTTGTCATGATGCCACACTGTGATAACAATGTCATGAGGGCTTGTCATGATGCCACACTGTGACAACATGTCATGAGAGCTTGTCATGATGCCACTCTGTGATGTCATGAGAGCTTGTCATGATGCCACTCTGTGATAACATGTCATGAGGGCTTGTCATGATGCCATACTGTGATAACATGTCATGAGGGCTTGTCATGATGCCACACAGTGATAACAATGTCATAAGGGCTTGTCATGATGCTACACTGTGATAACATGTCATGAGGGCTTGTCATGATGCCACTCTGTGATAACATGTCATGAGGGCTTGTCATGATGCCACACTGTGATAACAATGTCATGAGGGCTTGTCATGATGCCACACTGTGATAACATGTCATGAGGGCTTGTCATGATGCCACTCTGTGATAACATGTCATGAGGGCTTGTCATGATGCCACACTGTGATAACAATGTCATGAGGGCTTGTCATGATGCCACTCTGTGATAACATGTCCTGAGGGCTTGTCATGATGCCACCCTGGAATAACATGTCATGAGAGCTTGTCATGATGCCACCCTGGGATAACATGTCATGAGTGTGTCAGGATGCCACCCTGTGATAACATGTCATGAGAGCTTGTCATGATGCCACCCTGGAATAACATGTCATGAGAGCTTGTCATGATGCCACCCTGGAATAACATGACATGAGAGCTTGTCATGATGCCACCCTGGAATGACATGACATGAGAGCTTGTCATGATGCCACCCTGGAATAACATGTCATGAGAGCTTGTCATGATGCCACACTGTGATAACATGTCATGAGAGCTTGTCATGATGCCACACTGTGATAACATGACATGAGAGCTTGTCATGATGCCACACTGGGATAACATGTCATGAGAGCTTGTCATGATGCCACCCTGGGATAACATGTCATGAGTGTGTCAGGATGCCACCCTGGAATAACATGACATGAGAGCCTGTCATGATGCCACACTGTGATAAAAATGTCATGAGGGCTTGTCATGATGCCACCCTGGAATAACATGACATGAGAGCTTGTTATGATGCCACCCTGGAATAACATGTCATGAGAGCTTGTCATGATGCCACACTGTGATAACATGTCATGAGAGCTTGTCATGATGCCACACTGTGATAACATGACATGAGAGCTTGTCATGATGCCACACTGTGATAACATGACATGAGAGCTTGTCATGATGCCACCCTGGAATAACATGACATGAGAGCTTGTCATGATGCCACACTGTGATAACATGTCATGAGAGCTTGTCATGATGCCACACTGTGATAACATGACATGAGAGCTTGTCATGATGCCACACTGTGATAACATGTCATGAGAGCTTGTCATGATGCCACACTGTGATAACATGACATGAGAGCTTGTCATGATGCCACCCTGGAATAACATGACATGAGAGCTTGTCATGATGCCACCCTGGAATAACATGACATGAGAGCTTGTCATGATGCCACACTGTGATAACATGTCATGAGGGCTTGTCATGATGCCACACTGTGATAACATGACATGAGAGCCTGTCATGATGCCACCCTGGGATAACATGACATGAGAGCTTGTCATGATGCCACCCTGGGATAACATGTCCTGAGGGCTTGTCATGATGCCACACTGTGATAACATGACATGAGAGCTTGTCATGATGCCACCCTGGAATAACATGACATGAGAGCTTGTCATGATGCCACACTGTGATAACATGACATGAGAGCTTGTCATGATGCCACCCTGTGATAACATGACATGAGAGCTTGTCATGATGCCACCCTGGGATAACATGACATGAGAGCTTGTCATGATGCCACCCTGGGATAACATGTCATGAGAGCATGTCATGATGCCACACTGTGATAACATGTCATGAGTGTGTCAGGATGCCACCCTGGGATAACATGACATGAGAGCTTGTCATGATGCCACACTGTGATAACATGTCATGAGTGTGTCAGGATGCCACCCTGGGATAACATGACATGAGAGCTTGTCATGATGCCACACTGTGATAACATGACATGAGAGCTTGTCATGATGCCACACTGGGATAACATGTCATGAGTGTGTCAGGATGCCACCCTGGGATAACATGACATGAGAGCTTGTCATGATGCCACTCTGTGATAACATGTCATGAGGGCTTGTCATGATGCCACACTGTGATATAATGTCATGAGAGCTTGTCATGATGCCACACTGGGATAACATGTCATGAGGGCTTGTCATGATGCCACACTGGGATAACATGACATGAGAGCTTGTCATGATGCCACCCTGGGATAACGTGTCATGAGAGCTTGTCATGATGTCACCCTAGGATAACATGTCATGACAGCATGTCATGATGCCACCCTAGGATAACATGTCATGAGAGCTTGTCATGATGCCACCCTGGGATAACATGTCATGAGAGCTTGTCATGATGTCACCCTAGGATAACATGTCATGACAGCATGTCATGATGCCACCCTAGGATAATATGTCATGAGAGCTTGTCATGATGCCACACTGGGATAACATGTCAGGAGAGCTTGTCATGATGCCACACTGGGATAACGTGTCATGAGAGCTTGTCATGATGCCACACTGTGATAACATGTCATGAGAGCTTGTCATGATGCCACACTGGGATAACGTGTCATGAGAGCTTGTCATGATGCCACACTGGGATAACATGTCAGGAGAGCTTGTCATGATGCCACACTGTGATAACGTGTCATGAGGGCTTGTCATGATGCCACACTGGGATAATGTGTCATGAGAGCTTGTCATGATGCAACACTGTGATAACATGACATGAGAGTGTGTCATGATGCCACACTGGGATAACATGTCAGGAGAGCTTGTCATGATGCCACACTGGGATAACATGTCATGAGGGCTTGTCATGATGCCACACTGGGATAATGTGTCATGAGAGCTTGTCATGATGCAACACTGTGATAACATGACATGAGAGCTGGTCATGATGCCACCCTATGATAACATGTCATGAGGGCTTGTCATGATGCCACACTGGGATAATGTGTCATGAGAGCTTGTCATGATGCAACACTGTATAACATGACATGAGAGTGTGTCATGATGCCACACTGGGATAATGTGTCATGAGAGCTTGTCATGATGCAACACTGTATAACATGACATGAGAGTGTGTCATGATGCCACACTGGGATAATGTGTCATGAGAGCTTGTCATGATGCAACACTGTGATAACATGACATGAGAGTGTGTCATGATGCCACACTGGGATAACATGTCAGGAGAGCTTGTCATGATGCCACACTGGGATAATGTGTCATGAGAGCTTGTCATGATGCCACACTGTGATAACGTGTCATGAGAGCATGTCATGATGCCACACTGGGATAATGTGTCATGAGAGCTTGTCATGATGCCACACTGTGATAACGTGTCATGAGGGCTTGTCATGATGCCACACTGGGATAATGTGTCATGAGAGCTTGTCATGATGCCACACTGTGATAACGTGTCATGAGAGCATGTCATGATGCCACACTGGGATAATGTGTCATGAGAGCTTGTCATGATGCCACACTGGGATAACGTGTCATGAGGGCTTGTCATGATGCCACACTGGGATAATGTGTCATGAGAGCTTGTCATGATGCAACACTGTGATAACATGACATGAGAGTGTGTCATGATGCCACACTGGGATAACATGTCAGGAGAGCTTGTCATGATGCCACACTGGGATAACATGTCATGAGGGCTTGTCATGATGCCACACTGGGATAATGTGTCATGAGAGCTTGTCATGATGCCACACTGTGATAACGTGTCATGAGAGCTTGTCATGATGCCACACTGTGACAACAATGTCACGAGAGCTTGTCATGATGCCACACTGGGATAACGTGTCATGAGAGTTTGTCATGATGCCACACTGTGATAACATGACATGAGAGCTTGTCATGATGCCACCCTAGGATAACATGTCATGAGAGCTTGTCATGATGCCACACTGGGATAACATGTCATGAGAGCATGTCATGATGCCGCCCTAGGATAACGTGTCATGAGAGCTTGTCATGATGCCACACCGTGATAACGTGTCATGAGAGCTTGTCATGATGCCACACTGTGATAACATGTTAGAGAGCTTGTCGTGATGCCACACTGGGATAACATGTCATGAGAGCTCGTCATGATGCCACACTGTGATAACAATGTCATGAGAGCTTGTCATGATGCCACCCTGTGAAAACATGACATGAGAGCTTGTCATGATGCCACACTGTGATAACAATGTCATGAGAGCTTGTCATGATGCCACCCTGTGAAAACATGACATGAGAGCTTGTCATGATGCCACACTGTGATAACAATGTCGTGAGAGCGTGCCATGATGCTACATTGTGATAACGTGTCATGAGAGCTTGTCATGATGCCACACTTTGATATAATGTCATGAGAGTTTGTCTAAATTCTAAGATTTGCTTAAGCCTGATAAGTGTGTGCTTACCAGGCTAAAAGTTAAGGAACTACCCATAAATTCTGAGACTTACATCACAACCATTATTGGAGACTTGTTGTCTTGGCCCCTGGATATTCTCTACCTTAATCTATAGCTCTGTTATTATCTTAATTTAATGTTCTTTCTTCTCTTGTTTCCTTTCATATGCCCTTTTTATCTTATCATCTTCCATTTTCTCTAAAACGTGTTTGGTCTCTTTTCTACTACAACAATTTACCACATCACTTTCTATTCATGACACAAAATGTAAGGACTACACTTATTCAAATGTCACTGTAAATTTACCACTTTTGAATAAGGACCAACAATAAACTGTGTACAAATGTCAGTAAGCTGAATGTACAATTCCAGGACAAATGCAAGAGAGAAAAATTCAATACTGTGCCCTAAACTAATATGACACTGAAAAAAAGGTGTGCATTAAAAAGTGGGATCAGCCATTAGATGCTTAGCCCTTCTGTTGATAACTTGTATTATATCCATAGTGTTGGGTTAAATTTGTTAATTGGGTTTACCATCCTACCAAAAGTATGTCAATTATGTGGAGATGGTGAATCAAATATAGTGCTGCCTTTACTGTGTATATCATGCAATGAACACCTGGCATGATACCATACTCTTATATTTGCATGGGTTAGCAAGGGAGCTATACCACTACCATTTTTAATAATTTTGGTATGTCATGGCCCAAGATCAAACCCGGGGAATTCTGGAGCTCTAGCAATTGCACTACCAGGTCCGGTTAGTGTTGGGTTAAAACTACATCTAAATCACTTAACCAAACACTCAGCTGCAGAAAGAGCTGATCCTGATCAGACAGATTTTGCCACAGCTCCCAGCTGATCCGGGTCTAGATGACACTGTGTAAATCTGATAAAAAAAAATTCTAAGATCACTAAGGGTTACTGCCTATATTGACATCTTTTGAGTGGGAGGTATGACAGTAAAAGCATAATAATTTTATTCTAATGGTACAAAAAACATGTTAAAAAATTAGGTAATCTATTCTCCCCTACATTCTGGTCTATTCAATAGTCATTTATACAACTGCCTCTTGCATCCTTGGCTGTTAACTTTGTCAATTTCTGTCATTGTTGTTAATTGATTACACAATGCAAAGCAGCCAGGTTTGTACTCACTAAATGAAGTTTGACACTACTAAAATTGGTGCTAGTGAGTTGTTTACAGGCTGCCCCACTTTCTCAGGGCTGGCTAATATAATGGGGATAACTATGATAAAATTTAATTTAAGTGTCACCTGCCCTAGTAAATTGGGTTCCACCAGTAAACAGTGAATCTATTTTCTAAGTTTGATGTGAATACCTTAGATGGTTCACAACAAAATGGACCTTAACGACAAGGTTAAACAACGCCCCTGTCGATGAGACGGTCATGACAGTAATGTTACTTTTTTTTTAAAGAAGCTGCAGAGACTAAGCCGTTTCATTGTGACAATGAAAAAGACAACATACAGTGAATTTGTAATTAAAGCTTTAGTAGATTATTAAAATAAATTTATTCCTTAAAAATACTGTCTGATTTTAGACTCATTGCATTGTATTGAACTTGTTCGATAACATAATATGACAAGATAAAATTATTTTATCTTGGTTTACCTATCATATATAATCATATTTATCACTTGGGCCACTAACAGGATCATGATTATACATAGTGACCCACTGTGGCTACTGAAATTGAGTACATTTACTTAAAGTGACTGTCATATAAAGTGTAAGTTTTACTGGACATGCTTTGTTTCTTATGCCTTTATATTGTCTATTATGCATATTTTTTGTTTTAAATTAAATATCTCAAACCTATTTCAGTTATCCGGACACTGTGTTTATATATTGCTATATTCACTGTTATACCATGCATTGGTCACTTCACCTGATTCAACACCCATATCACATTATCCTGACATCAAGCTGAGCAGATGTGGGACAAACAGTTTAATGGCTTGGGTATCCATCTGATCATGGACACTACACTTATACATCTGACCATAGACACTACACTTATCCATCTGACCATGGACACTGCACTTAACCACATGACCATAGACACTACATTTATCCATCTGACAATGAATGCTACACTTATCCCTCTGACCATGGACACTACACTTATCCATCTGGCCATGGACACTACACTTATCCATCTAACCATGGACACTACACTTATACATCTGGCCTTGGACACTACACTTATCTATCTGACCATGGACAATACACTTATCCCTCTGACCATGGAAACTAAACTTATTCATCTGACCATGCATACTACACTTATTCATATTTAACTAGGTCCACAATACCAACTGTATAGTGGCTTTGAAGTGAAATTTTAAACAAAAAATTTAAAATTGTATAATTTTTTTTAAGAAATTATTATAAACTTCTTTTAAAAAATCGTACATTTAAAAGCTTTAGCCTCAATTTGTTTTAAAGAGATACATGTATATAACCCGAGAATTGTCACAATTTAGCCTACACGTTTTCGACACAGGGGTCATAAATGGAGTCGAATGCCGATGTAAAGTAAAATGCCTCCAAAAAGTCATTACATCCAACAAAATTAAACCGTATCCATTAGTTAAGACTTACCTTTGAAGACTCTTACACGATTGGGGCTAACTAAGCAGCACTAATTGATATTTCCAATCTGTCAATTGTCACGTACGTTTGTCAAACGGTCAACTTCGTTTACTCTCACTTGAGTAACTACTTGAGTGTACAAGAAATCGAATGCATACTTGAAGGTTAGACTACGGTAAGATCTGAATCACCTAACGTTGCAAGCTTGAAAACATATACTTCTTCTGTTCGACAACAATAAAAATCAATCGTAATGTAACATCATGTATTTATTTTTGATTCTGGGGTGAAATTTATTATAGTCATGTTAAGTCAGCGTTATTGTAAAATTACGCTAATGGATTTTTTTTTAAATCGAATGATCTTGGTCCGACAGGTTATAATCGTCACGTGACCAAATCAAACATGGCGCTCTGCTGTGCAAGTGCGTGTTTTTCGTATATTTTTGACAATATTACATGTTAGCGCTAACTTTTGTCATTTGACACCTATAATTTACACATATGCTTTATATATCATTAACGTGTACATTATATATTTTGCTCTGGCACTGTCTTTAAACAAAATCTTGCGGTAATTATACCAAACGTATCTATTGTCTTCAGACGGGTGGGTGGGGTACACCGGTTAATCCCTGCCTTGTTTCCTCGTTAATACCAAATGTCCTGTATTTTCTTGTATATTTTATTTGTGAAGATATTTTCAATACATTTTATCGAATGCGTTGTTATAAGCATGTTGTAAAATCACATCAGTTGATACTTTCGCTTCGCAGTGAAACTTTCACAAGTGAATTTAGGAAGATTTATAATGTGGATTAATTCATTATGTGATGGAAAGATTTGCTGGTATTAGAATTCAGCTTGCAGCCCCTTATAGGATGATTGCACTACCAACCATTTTTCCAGAACTGTTCTAATATGTAATGCTGCTTCAGCAGTATCATTGACTCAAGGAATAGTGTGCCTCTACCATCTCGTACTGTTAAAATATCGTACAGAATTGGGAATAGTCATACCACATATAACATATTTGATGTCATGTTTGTTTGTAAGCAAATTCAGTTTGATTACAGACAATTATTTAAATGTTAAATCTATGACAAATTCGAATGATAAAAAAAAAAGAATAATCGATGCTTTTTTATTATTCAAGTATAAACAATGGCTGGGATTGATAGGTTAGGCAAGCAAATCGAAACAAACACAATCGGGTGACATTAACAGCAGCGAGTTTGCCAAAGGTTATTAAAGAAATCCTCATTAAATGTAACCATTTATTTAACACTGTTTTCCGTCATGCCTATTATTGTACCTATTATTTGTTATTTCTTTGTAGTGTCGCTCAGTTTTTGTATATTGATTACATAATAAAATTCAGAATCGTAAGATTTTGCTTGTTTTATAATTATGTCACTAATATGGAAATATGCAATTCATATATGGTACGACTATTCCCAATTCGGAATGACTGTTCTAGGTACAAGATTGTAGTGGTACAACTATTCCCACACCAGTATCATTGACCTGCTTCTCCTTTATGTAGGTTTGGATACTGTTAAAAATTAAACAATATGATACGGTTTTATTATGATACCAATACCTTTTACAATACCTCATGTCAGCAACACAAAGGGAAGTAGTTTACTAGCTTCACAAGTTTGTTGTGCTTTAAAAGTGTCTTTAATAATATAGGAAAATTATATCAACAATAGTTTTGTTCTTTAGGGAACTTTATTCAGTATTTTATACTTGCATTTCATAATTGTGAAAACCCATTAACATAATTGTTTGGCATAGTTTTGTTCATGTCAATTCAAGTAATCATATGAACGTATGTTAGATAACTTTGATGTACATAGGAAACTACAGGAATATTCAAACGATAGTGAAAAATGTTGGCAGTCGATGTATAAGAACGTACCATTGCGTCCATATAGATATAATATTGCAGGTTGCTAAGAAAAACTAATGCTGTTTATTGAACATTCACATTAATGTTTTCTTTTTACCATTTCACATGAAAATGGATCTGAAATTTATGTAGTGATCCATTAAAATATCAATAAGCATACCGGTAATTTTTTAAACAGTAAAGTACCTGTATTTCTCAAAGCAAGTGTCAGTACAGTTTTGGTTGAGTGCCTGTGTCCAACCCTACTTGTATGATTGATATAATACACACTACAAAGTGGACATCTCTAGCTCCATATATTTCTGAAACATGCTAACCTGCCTGTATTCAACCATCCTCGCTCAAATCATGTGCATTGCATTTGGTATTCATTGATGTTTTGGAATATATAAGTACTTATTTTCAACCTTTAAGTGCATGTCAGAAACAAACTGATGATACCCTTTTTTCTATTATTTATTTATAGTAACATTATAAACAATTCTGTACAATTGTCTGGTATGTTTTTTAAAATTTCAGTTAGTAATGAGGTTCCAGAGCACCCTGTGCTGTGCCCAATTTCTGGTCACATCTACGAGAAGAGACTGATAGAGAAGTACATAAAGGAGAATGGTACGGATCCCATGACAGGGGAAAAGGTTTCAGTGGACATGCTGATAGATGTCAAAGGTGATTAGACTTTTTTTTTTACTTTCATTTATTTTTTCAGATGTAGAATGATTTTTGTATGACATTCTAATAGATATTATTTGTAGTTATATGTCTATTTTTTACAACTTGTGATGATGTAAGACGTAAAGTGACCTGTTGCAATTCACCTGAAGAAAAAACTCCTCTCAATGGCAGCCCTACCTGTAATCATGATCTGTTGGAGTTAACTGTATTTTAAATCGAAATGTATTGTTTTCTTTTATTTATATCAACATTATTACTTTCTAATAAACTTTCATTTTTGGTTTTATTTGTTTGCAGCATCTCCACTAGTGAAACCTCGACCACCATCATTCACAAGTATTCCAGCTATTTTGAAAGCTTTACAAGATGAATGGGTGAGTGGCAGTTCTAAACATTGTTGTTCCTTATTTAATTTATTGGAAGACTTGCTGTCATTCCTTAACATTCATGTTCATCATCTATTGAAAGGCTTGCTTTCAGTTCTAACCACTCTTGTTCCTTATTTATTGGGTAAGTTACTGAAAGGTCCGGAAATTATTTTCCCTTTCAAGTGCTGGTCATCAACCATTGCATAAACAAAAACACATTGGCATAATATTCTGCTGCACATTTAATGGACCATAACTGTTTCTAATTAAATGCAACTGGAACTGGCAGTCACCTCACACCTAGAGTAGGTCAGAGGAATAAGTGTGTATGTTTTTAGAGAGGCTGGGCAAGAGGCTCCAAAGAAGGTCACTGTCGTTTTTGTATCAAGGAAGGCGATTGGGCATTGTTTTTTATTTTTTTATTTCGGCAACTTCATTGAAGTGAAAACAGACTTCAAGAAAATACCAAGTTATGGAGGAACAATCATTTTACTCAAAATATAATAAACAGGAGACAAGGATTGTAATAAACATTCCAGTGGAGGTAATTGTTTTCTATCCCCAGGATGCAGTGATGTTACATAGTTTCACACTAAGACAGCAGTTACAAACAGCAAGACAAGGTAGGACTGGTTATTGTACAAAAATGTTGAGAAGTATTTTTTGAAAAAAGAAAATAATTTTGTTCATACTAAATGGGAAAAAGTTTCCACGTCTCTTTAAATGTTTGGAGTAAAATCCACATGTTAACTTGGGTAAAGAAATGGTATTAAAGACCACTTTATCTGCTTGTATGGTTGATTTTCATGTTAAAAAATGCTCAAAAATGGACACGTTGAACAAGAAATTTATATTTGATAAATATTATCCATTTAATAACATTGTAATAAAATTGTTACTCCTTAGTATACACTGGTTTTATAATGCTAATTTGACAATAGTATTAATAATAAGCATGGTATCAGTAAGTAGTGATTTTTCTGGCCTATACACTTCCAGACAAGAATGGTATACCAGTAAAATGTGTGCACATGTTTGTATGGTATCTTCTTTAGAATTGTCCCATGCCCTGTACCAGCACGATGCTGCCTGTCGTGTCATCGCTCGTCTTACAAAGGAAGTCACTGCTGCCAGAGAAGGTAAGTCCATGAACAGACGCCCTTAGCTTTAGATTCTTATTGTGTCAGTATTTTGTATACTGTATTATGTTATACATAGAATGGTCATTACTTTAAGTGTATTATTTTCATAAAATGGTGTCTAGAGTCTGTCTTTTGTCACATTACACTTTCAAACATCTGTATTGTTAGAAAATAGTTCTGGATTAATTAATATTATGATATAAATAGGAAATACATTCTTTAGTGTTTTATAAATAAATTTAATATATTTATATTATAACATCATTTTAAGCCTTCTCATTGTTGAAAGAAATGTTATGTTTCTTATTGTCTGTACACAAACTGTTCACTTAAATTTTCAAACTTATAAAATACATTTTCTATTTTGGTATCTGAATAAATGTTCTGTGCTTACAGCTCTGGCCACACTCAAGCCCCAGGCTGGTATCACAGCAGGCAGTTACAATGCCCCTACGGCTCCACAACCAGTAAGTTGTCAGTTACACTATACCTTACCAAATTAGAGATTATTAAAAAGAAATTATAGAAGTCACTGTATAAACCTATTGGAATGGAATTATGATGCACCCCATCCCTAGAAAAAAATAAAAATATTACCCAATGACCTATATCCTTGTAATATGTTAAATTGTAGAACTGTTTTTGTCTTTAACTTTATTATTAACAGCATCCGGCATTTGATGTTAGTTGTTGGCAAGACTGTCTTCTCAATTGACCCATGAAGTGGCTTTCTGAGTACTAGTTTTATAATGAATGTTTCCACACATTTTTGTTCTTAATCAACTACAAAGAAATGTTAAACCAGTCATGTCAGGCATTAGTGGGTCAGTTGAATGGCTGGTTTTAGTGGTAACTTGTCATCACTATGTCCACTGGTTTGTTTCAGTCATATGCTGCAGAGGCTGGCCCAGAGAATGCAGAGCAGCCAATGGAGGAGGCAGGTATGACTGAGGAGGTTCTACAGAAACTGCAGGACAAGGCCACCCTGCTTACAGCCGAACGCAAGAAGGTCTGTCACAAGTTTTTTTAAACTTTTTTATTTATTTTTTATTTATTTTTAATAAAGAACAGCCACCAATGATGGTCAATATAGTGACATCTTCTATTTTTGTTGGGATAATTCTGCATTTGTTGATTTCTTTAAATAGCAGTCTGTTTGGCAAGAGTGTCCTTAAAATTGGGTCGTTGGACAGAAAATGTACCAATATTTCCTAGCCTATCAATTTCAGATGTTGCAAAGCAGGAAGTTTATTTCTAAAAAATTTCATCAAAAATCACCATCAAAGTGTCAAATATTGTTTTGTTAGTCATATTAAACTTGTTACATTTCACAGTGAAAAGACAATACTGCCATTATATATTTCCTTTAATTGCAAAGGTCTTATGTCTTTTGTTTTCATAGTATTTGTAAGTCAACATTCCTTGAAATTCTATATATTACACCGTGATTTAGGGAGACAAATTGATCAAATAAAACAAGTTTTTCACAATCAATAGGAATTATGCATGTTTTTAATGAGCTAAATCATAATTACAGAGAGGTAAAACAGTACCAGAAGGATTGGCAACAAGTGAGGATATTCGTAACTACAGGCAACTGGCCTCACATACTGTAAGTAAGAGATTGCGAGATGCTGGATATGATTATAAAAACAACTGATGCTTATTGATACAGTTGTAATTATAACTGTGGTTCAATGAGAGGAAGATTAATCAACATGGTGTGATTACATTCTTTTAACATATGTTAATGATTTATGTAATTTATATAATTATGCCTATTTTATTTACAACCATAACTGCTATTAATATCAGCTCTGCCTAAAATAGATGTCTTAGTTTGAATATATTATTTAGTACAAGTGTAATTGTTTTAAGCTTACACAATGTGTATATATTGCAGGGTCTGCACAGTGCTAGTTTTCTGTGTTTTAATGTTACACAATGTGTATATATTGCAGGGTCTGCACAGTGCTAGTTTTCTGTGTTTTAATGTTACACAATGTGTATATATTGCAGGGTCTGCACAGTGCTAGTTTTCTGTGTTTTAATGTTACATAATGTGTATATATTGCAGGGTCTGCACAGTGCTAGTTTTCTGTGTTTTAATGTTACATAATGTGTATATATTGCAGGGTCTACACAGTGCTAGTGTGCCGGGTATTCTTTCCCTGGACATCTGCCTGAAGGATACATCAAAGATTGTGACAGGTACAGTGTAATCCTTAAACCTTCCATTTGCATAATTATTTAAATAGCACTTTATTTATATTGAAGTCACTGTCAAGTGAATTGGTCAGGTGGCAGCCATAACTATTACCTGTTTAAGATTGATCTTGTATTGACATCATCAAATTATCTTCATCCTCCCTCTAGGTGGCAATGACAAGAATGCTGTGGTGTTCAACAAGGACACAGAGCAGGTGATGGCCATATTGAAGGGACACACCAAGAAGGTCACCAGTGTCATTTATCATCCTGACGAGGTAAATGCCATCTTGCTACACAAATTTTCTGGTGGTTTATGTATTTCTTTAATCACATTGACAAAATTATTGCCATATTAGTAAATCTAGTTATTATTTGAGGATGTAAATCCCAGACAAATTTCTGGGTAGAACCAGCATGGCACAGCTACAATGAGCTACAAGTCATTGACAATCTGCTTGACCACAGGCAGTGTTTACTGTTCTTTTGACACCTTTGTATGTTTGTTTGTTTTAATGTTTTTGCAAGGCATAATAAGGTTCCTGTTGATTAACCCTAAATAGTGAATAGAAATTTTTGAGACGTTTCAAGCTACAACCCAAGTCAATTGCTTTTGATAATAAGTTTTTGCATATTTATTATTATATATCCACGGTGGGGTTGTATATTTGTAATTTTTCTTATAAACCATAGTCAATGTTATCAGCACCTACCACTATGTGTTTACATCGTATGAAATGCTTTTCAGGAGCTCGTATTCACAGCCTCCCCTGATTCTACTATTCGAGTGTGGGGTGTCCAGACGGCGCAGTGTGCCCAGATCATCCGTGCCCATGAGGCACCTGTGACAGGCATCAGTCTCCATGCTACTGGAGACTATTTGCTCAGTTCTTCTGTTGACATGGTGAGAGCCTTTTTTAATTGTTTTATAACATTGAGCCTGCTACTGCACTACTAACTGTTTAGTTTCTAGGAATATGTCCTCTGTTACCTCTGAGAATTGTTATGAATATTAATGGATAGTTATTAACAAATAAGTAGAATTTTGTATTGGCTATTATATAACTAAATATAGCATGTTACAGGTAAACAGCTTGTGCGAGAGGTCATTTTAAAAAAATCAGTGTGTAAGGTCTTTCGAAACTAAACAAGTTATTCTTTAAATGTCATCTTAATGCCATATCTTTTGTTTCCTGTAGTCATCTAAGTAATTCTTTAAAAAAGATCATTTTGTCTGAGTAAATCGTTGACCAATTTGTTTTTTTTGCGTGTTTTTTTTTTTTTTGTTGTTGTTTTATTTTGATCTTCATAAATTTTTTACTATTTATATTTTGCTTTCAAAGTCGGCATTGATTTTATATTTTCAGCACTGGGCTTTCTCTGACATCCGTACTGGAACTGTTCTAACGAAGGTGTCAGACCAGTCCTCTCAGAATGGTGAGTTGTTGTTATAGTAACTTCAAATGAAAATTATATTTTATGAGATGTTGCTGGAATATCATTTATGGAAACCTTGTAACAAAATGTTTTATGATTATAAATTTATTTTACATGGTTTAGAGTCAGATGCTAAATTTGATTTTATTAATAGTTGTGTGCGTACTATCATTTTATTTTATTTTTACTTTTTCCAATACTGAAAATAGCTTATAGGTTAAATTAATGTTAGAAACTCAATCTGTTCGCCTTTCTTATATTTTTAAAGTAATTTTTGTATGAAAATAAACATTTCAGCTTTGACATGTGCCCAGTTCCACCCTGATGGTCTGATCTTTGGGACGGGTACTGAGGACTCTATGATCAAGGTTTGGGATCTGAAGGAGAGAATTAACGTGGCCAACTTCCCCGGCCACCAGGGACCCATCACCAGCATAGCCTTCTCAGAAAACGGTAACAGAACAATTCCATCTTACTCTTGTCGTTTGCACAATATGTGTTACGCACCCCTTACTTTTGGGCTAAAATCCTAGAAATAGGGACATGTTGTTATCTCATAGATTGTGTGCACTCATGAACTTATAAAAAATCACCATCCTCTAATTTGGATTTGCTTAACCAAAATGCTAAGTAATACCTATCTAAAATATTAACATGTACTAACAGGAAATCAATTAACTGTGCAGATACTTTATTTATTTTAAAACTTATGTTCTTTTATTCACTCACAACTTTATTCTTAAGATTTTACACTAGTTTGCAGTGTATAAAAATCAATCAAGACAATAGTTTTTTTTTCACCTGACAACCATTTGTTGTATTTCTCACATACAGTTTTCTTATACAAATAAACACAAAATTGGCCTACAGTTACATAGTAAATCAGTGAGTCAGCATAAGAAGTATCTCTGATGGACTCCTGTTCTATTGTTCCTCCAGGTTATTTCCTGGCCACATCGGCCGAAGATGCTGTGGTGAAGCTGTGGGATTTACGTAAACTTAAGAACTTCAAGACTCTTCAGCTGGACGACAAATATGAGGTAGGTGATAGTAACTGTTCATGTCCAAAAATACTTAAATAAGTCATTGTATATTAATGAACCATTTTTGGTGCCACTGATGGGCGGCAGTGATAGATGCATTGTCCCTCTGTCCATGCACATAAGTCACTGTCAAATTTTTGTGGCTCAACTATAACTTCTATATTATTTTTAGTACTTCAATCAAATATTTTACAGACATTCTGCAGGTGCACCCATTGTGATGTCTATTAGTGTCTCTGCCATAATTGCAGTGCTTCACATGCATTCCATCAATTAGACAATCTTACTGTTACACACTTTTAAGTATGTCCATGTATTATTTGTAAGTGCAACCCTCAAGGTTAAGGTGTTTTTGAAGGATATTGCATCTGTGTTGGCATGTCTACAGATTTATTTATGATCATATATGAAAACTCTTAAACCCAAAATAGTATGTAATACAGTTAGCATCTAATTTGACAAACTTTTGATATCATAATTGTCAAATACTGGTAATTTCTTTATTTTCCAATCACAGGTGAGATCGTTGGCATTTGACCAGAGTGGAACATACCTTGCTGTGGCCGGTACTGATGTCAGGTAGGTGTTTTAGCTGGATCACCTTGACTCTAAACCAGATCATACTACATTTTATGATAAAACATACACATGATTAGTTTGACAATAACAACTATACCACTTTCAAAGTTTGTAAATTACCTGAAGCGAATAGTGCAGGTCCTGATCAGACAGCTGCCAGTAGGGTATTGCTGATCTGAAGCTACACTATTTGCTTCTATTGGATGATAAATTGGTAAATTTATATCGTTTTGTCGAAAGCATATCTTAAAAACCATTGAATATGTTGACTTCAACATTAAAGGTAGGATGAGTAGTAATGTGCAAGAACATTATTGTTATTGTACATAATAATGTAAATGAAACATACGATGATACAGTACATACTCTTTCATAAAAAGGATTCACTAGCATAACAGGACGCTTTAAAGAACTCAATGTTTTATCATATTTTTTTGCTGAACTCTATGATGACTAAGGTACATAAACACATCTCAGTTTCCCAACTCTGTGTTTCAGAGTGTACCTGTGTAAACAATGGCAGGAGCTGGCCGTGTTCAATGATCACACTGCCATGGCAACAGGCATCAAGTTCGGGCAGAACAGTCAGTTCCTGGCTTCTGCCAGCATGGACAGATCTGTCAAGTTCTTCGGACCACCATAAATAACATCATCATCATCAACAGCAGCATCATGATCATCTTCAGAAGCACCAGCAATTAGATATGTTGTATTGTTTGGAAGGAGACAGGAATATAAGAATCAATGTACTGTGTTTTCTCACTTATAAGATGGGTTGTTTTTTTCCTTAAATTTTCATGTTCAAAGTGTGGGGCTCGTCTTATAGGCAGGGTCTAGTGACCTGGCAAAAGGTTTTCACGTTGTTTTGGGGTGAAAACATACAGCATAAACTTGTAAGCGGTTATGCAATGGCCCAATGTAACGTCATTGTCAACCGCCGATAATTTACCTAATTGACCTTTGAAGTCTGTTGGTCAACGATTAACTGTCTCACATGCATTTCCCTTTGTTTTGCATAAAACTTTTATCCACCATACACTGAAACAAACTTTCAACGTCAGTCTGCCAGATACACCAAGATGTAATTTACTTGGAGTTTCTGTGTAGACTTGCCTCATTACACAGGTCAAGTTGACTGACTCTGAGATAAGCTGTTGTCAAGGTGATATCAGTCGGAGCAGTTTGACCGTGAGGGAGTGAATGATGTGTTTTAAGAAACAGCTGCCGATTACATCCTACAACACGTGAAAATTACAGTCACTGTTTACCAATTAACCCTTTTGTTGAGTCTGAATGACTGGTGGATGCTACTGTTCATTTTTTTCGCCTTGTCTTATTAAAGGGTCGAAGTAGAATCCAGCAATTTCACAGGTGAAGTAGGGGGCCCATCTTATAAGCGAATAGTCTTATAAGTGAGAAAGTACGGTATTTGAAGTCTTACAGAAACAACCCCAGCGAACTGAATTTTTTTTTTTTTAAAGGGTAATATCTGAAATTATTTTTTTTAAACTAAGCAAAATAAAAAATTTCTGGTGACCATTACCTGTTTCTTCATAGAGCTTTGTTGGTAGTTGGTAGCAGATAAAGAATTGAGAAACAAACAATAAATGTTTGAACAGGGGAATGTTTTCAATTTTCATTATCAATTATTTACAGAGAATATAAATAACATCTGTTGTTTGTTCATTGCCTGTTTCATGTTCTTATTGGGAAGATATCTTGTATTGTACAGTTCATTTATACTACATGAATAACACTATTAGCAAACAGATACATTGTTTTTGACTTGTATGTAAAAAGTGTCAAGGTATTAGATGTGTAATCAATCTCATGAATATTTGTGTAATGTTGGTATGTAGCGTTTCACGATGTTACATGTTTGATCATTTACGTCAACACTTGGCCTCCAAGAATAAAATCACCTGATTTTAGTTTTCCAATTTATCCAATGAAATCACGTCAATTTACTCTCTCCAAAATGGCGACAAGGTATCGCGGTCAGCAAGGAGGATTTGTCAAAAAAGCAAAATTAAAGCAAAGAAAGAAGTGTTTTTCACATTTTTTTGGAGTGTTTTTATTTAGAAAAGTAAAGTCTAATAAAAATGAAGAAAACAAATGATATTACTGTGGTTTATTTTTTATTCATCCAAATTTGACATATATGAGATTATTTAAAGGTCAGATTTGAGGACGTCGACCTAGTACATAAAATTCACAAAATTTAAGTTAGCTGAGGTGAAAAGATGTTAAAATTTTGAAAATAATCCAGAATACAATGCTGAATAATGTAATATGACTTTTGTCAGGATTCAATTTAGTCGCTATTACACATCTAATACCTTAAAGTATTCAAAGTTGACTTGATAAACAACATCTGAAATTGTCTACAAAATAACTAGAAATAGCTGGCATGTGTAGAGAATAAAGAAAGGAACCATTTTTACAGGCAAACCAAACCTGACAATCAGAATGTTGTTAATCAAGCAACAAATGGCATTTAGGGTGACTTGACACTGTTGTTTAAAAACAATAATTAGAGTGACTGACAATATAACAATTATGTTTTATAATTATATAGCCACATTCGTAAAACAGAATTGTATGTAATTAAGAGACTGTTTTTAGCTGAAAGTGTTTATTATTGGAAGTTGGGGCAATTTTTTTTTTTTTTTTGTTATGATATGTTTTATATTGTTGTTAATAAACAACAGTTTTTAAAATGTCTATGTTCTCTGATCTTTCTTACAAGGAAGTCATCACGGACTTTCATGTCTATGTTTATCATTCGACAAGGTCCTGTAAATTGCATTGCAAATCTAAGAATTGCAATTTGGTATTAAGTTTTTATGCACACTTCCTTGTATATATTTATGTTTGAAGTCAGTGACACTGTCATTTAATTTGTAAATGTTTGTCATGAGATATGTCAGACGGTAGACTTACAATTGAGAGTGGAGATTTAGGACAAGATTAGTTTATATTTGCTGCCCAATTACTTAATCAGAATCATGATGCTAACAGTTTGCAGATTTATTCAAATCTTGTCAATTAGAAACAGATGTTAAGTGATAAATTCAATTTTAATTTCTATAATTGATGTCGCATTAAAGTTCTTTATTTTGGCTAAACTGTAAGATTCTATATTTATTTTACTATGAATGAGAATTGTATGTTATGCTAAAAGAATGTTTAAGAAATGGTCTAACAATTGTCTCCTTACTATAAAAGTAAATATTTACACATTTTGCTTCCTACATCTCATCTATCAATCTGAAAGTTTTGTGTATATTTTGTATTAATTACTATAAATCTACATTAAGATCACCAGACCTATTGTTAACTTGCAGATAAAGGGATTTTTTATTTGTTAAAAAGTTGTTTAATGTATTGTAATTAGTAGCTCTTAGTCTACATTGAGTGTTATTTCTTTTTACAACATTATTCAGCAACATTATCTGCCTATAATTTTCTCATTTTCTGACATTGGAATAAAACTACACTATCATCAAAAAATGAATTGTTTCTCTTTATCTGCCATAAATCAATGCTGAGGCTTTTTATGCAATATGTTACAAAATGAAAAAATATAAATAGTTTCCTTAAAGATCAATCCCTTAGCAAGAGAACAGTACACTCATTGAAACTTGTGATGCTGTTTTCATGTCTCCTGCAATGCTGTTATGTCAAACTATTTGCATGGTTAAGTCACATATCCATAACCAAGCCCAATTACAATTAAATCTTTGACGGGTATTTTGTATGTAAATTAAGTTTTAAATCAAGTTGAATGCGAGTTAATGAAGCGTACATGCAGGAAGGTCCTGAATGTCAATGTTTTCATCGTTAATTGACAGATATGCAGGTATATTTTTCACCCTTTTCATAAATCACTTTTTGTGTCCACTTCCTTGAAAAAAAAGATAAATGATGGTGGTTATCTGACGGCTATTGTCAAATAATTTTCCGTTTTAAGTCAAAATTTCCACTAGAACTACCAGTAACAATTAAAGCCAGCCAG
Organism: Sinonovacula constricta; assembly: GCA_007844125.1. Classification (NCBI taxonomy): domain Eukaryota; kingdom Metazoa; phylum Mollusca; class Bivalvia; order Cardiida; family Solecurtidae; genus Sinonovacula; species Sinonovacula constricta. Next base: position 46,353,990 of record CM017571.1, read on the forward strand.
TATTTTTAAATGTTTTAATACTACAAAATATACATTATTACAAAGTAAAGTTGTTAAATTATTGCTTAAAAACAGACAACATATACCTGAAATGAAACAAAAAAGTTTGGATTGGATTGTAAAACTTTACAACATGATCTACAAAAAACGTAAGTGGCAAATAAAATGTCATTGACACAATACATATGATATACGTTTTGATTTAAAAATATGTAGAATCAGAACTATAATGAAAAACAATAATCACAATATTTAATAATTTAATAACTGACAATTTGGCTTCAATGTTGAAAATTTTACTGCTTGGAGACGATGTTCACTTGAAGCAGATATAATGCTGCCTTCACTGAGTATAGCATGCCATGAACACCTGGCATGATACCAAACCCAGTCTCATTATCCTGACACCTGGCCAACCAGTCCTGGAACTACTCTTATATTTGCTTGAGCGTTAAACCTATAAACTAATAAAGTACCATTTGTAACAACTTTGGTATGTTGTGGTCTTGGATCGAACCTGGGGCCTACCGTAACTGGAGCTGATGCTCTTAACGATAGAGCTACCAGGTCTGGTCATTTACTTTTTATTATAGATAATTAAGGTTTTGACTACCAAGACAAATATGGCACTTTAATAGTTTAAAGGTTTAAACATTAAATATATTATGATAATCAAAGGGATTTGTTGATGCATTCAATAGCTTAAAACTACATTTCTGTATATTTTCTTCAGTTCAATAAAACATTTAAATTATTGCAACTACTGCCAAAGAACACATTTTATCAGGCATAACAATACTTTCTAAACTTGTGATGGAAACCTTATTTCTAAGAGGAAACTATTTATTTTAAAGCAACTAAACAACATACAACAGAAACTTGCATTAGCAAACACACATGCATCTTAAACTTTGTATTTTAATGTCTACTTTCGGCTTAAATGCAGACACTACTGAATAAAGGTATGCTTCCCTGAGAAACAATAAAAACAAAGAGTAAACTTTTACAGTGAAAAAAGGTGAAAGGATATCTGAGGCCTCACTGTTCAAAAGCAACAAGGGCAGTTATATTGTTTGTAAGTTGTTACATTGCACCAAAACAATTCTGGTCAAATTGGTGATGTCCAGCTAATAATCAGAGGAGGAAATCCCAGCAATTTGGGTATAACCAATAAGGTACCACAGGTCAGCTGGAAGACCACCCCACAAGAAAGTTCTTGCTCCCATCAGAACTTGAATCTGAGGGCTGAGGAGAGGACAAATCAGTGACTAACCATTCGGCCACAGGTGCCCCTCCAGCATTAATCCAGCTGACTTGATTAACACTGAATAAAAACAAATGATTATAGCTTCCTTATATTTAACCAAAGCTTCAAGATATCTTGCGACACAAGCTGTAATGTATCCTAACAGGATCTTGGGAAAAAAATGACTCATGATTTCATATTGATGTTGTTTGATTAAAGTTGAAATAAGATATATTGAGTAAAAAAAAACAGTGTTGAGCATTCATTAAAAATCTGCTTTAAAATATATATGGTACTGGATATACTGGAATAATACTGTTTCATGAATTATACCGTGCATATCCTGTGAAGTTAATAGCTTGCAATTATCTAATTTAAGTTTTCTGTTAAATATGATATAAAATAATGTTTTGGGATACACATATTTGGTATCATTAAGGTATCGGTCTTTAAATAAGGCTTAAGTTCTAGTCCACGTAAGTAAATGGAAAATTAAAAAAAATATCATAAATCTACAAATTACAATAAGCATTAAATCCAGTTAATGAGAAGAAAAGCAAAAAAATATGAAATGTTTTTTTTTATCACAAAAGATCAAGATCACAGAAAGTTAAAAAGAAGCGTATATTTATAAAAAAGAAGCACACAAAGAGAGAAAAAAATAAATACATTTACACTGACATACACTTTCCTGGGATTTCAATGAAAGATGGAAATTATGTATAATTTACATCTTTCATTATGTTGTTTATTTGTTTCATAATTAAAATTTGAACTTATTTATGTCCTCAAATAAAAAAAACAATCTTCTATTTTGTGTTTTAAATCTGTTTCTATGTTCTTATACAATCCCATGAACATGGTTTACAATTGTTCTCTTCCATGTGTGTAAACAAGTTAGTTCATGATGACTGAAAAGGATTTAAGTCTATTTTACTATGAAGGACTATGATTATGTGATTTGCATGAATATACAGATTTGTTAGAAGGTTCCTGAACACAATAACAAACAGAAATATTGTGAGCATTTTCAATATTTGGTATAACAAGGAAATTTTGAGGTCAACTTTTCATAAGAAACATGTACTTGACAAGTTGTGTTAAATAACATGTGGTTAATAATTGAACAGCACGCAAGACATCTATGACAATGCTTGTCAATGTTGAACAGTCCTGCTGTCAGAATTGGCATCATGACCAGAAAAACTTCCCGTCAGCAGTGTTTTCTTTATCAACATTTCAAGACTCTTGAGTTAAGAATTTATCTTTATACCTTTTAAATATAAAAATATGGTCTCAAAATGTAGATACAGATATTCCAATCATAAAGTTACAACTGAAAATGGAAGACAATAAAAATCCATTTGAACTAAACTATTGCACTGTTTCACTTGTTTAGGCTGAAAGTTAAATGATACCAAGACTGTCATGTCTTTGTTCACTTCTATAAATATGATGATATATAGAGACACATTATATTCAACAGCAGTGGGACTGTTTACAGGAACTTTATTTACTAAGGAGTTCAGATGAAGACAGAATATGCAACATGTTATATTTGTAAAATAAAATTGGGAGATGTCTCTAACATAATGTATTCACTGTGTATTAATGTAAGTATTATGGGCCTTTGGTCTAATTAATAAAATATTGTGTTCACTTGATTCGATTCATCACATGTTGATTCTTAAAAAGTATGACTGGATTTAAGAGCTAAATTGTTGGAGCAAAGGTTTGGATGAATAATGTTTTAAAAAATGAAGATACATGAATTTCAAAGAAGACATATTTGTAGACAAACATTTATATATATACTAAATTAATAAATATCAAATATTCTTACACAGTTGCTAAGCTAAGCATAGTAAACCTGCTGACATAAAAAAATAAGTCTATGTAGAGGTATTAAAATAATTGGTCGCAATACACACATTTAATGCAAGATTTGTAATGTATCACAAACATACCTTATAACATGTACATCATTTAATACTGGTATACATTTTTTTCATTGGAGGTATTGGGCATTATGCTGATTAATAAATCTTAAAAAAAAAATCACCAATGTAAACGACTTTATTTGAATTTTAAAAAAAAGATCCAGCTATTATACAACCAAAACACATAGTGCTAATATGCCTGTCAAATTAAAAACAAAATCATTTTTATCACATAGAATAAGAAAGTAATTTTGAAAAAGATATATAAACTATAACACATTTAGTGAAAATGTTTTCCCTTCATATTCTTTAAGTTGTTAAATTGTTATGAGACAGCTGCTCCTACAATCGAAAAGAAATCTTTGAGTTACCTAGCTGTAGGTAGTTACTTTCATATACAGTCAACACTTGCTAAACCTCAAAATGCAGGTCATCTCAAAGTTATTTATTCAGTAGTGGCTATTTCCTTCTTTATCTACTGTATCTATATTAGTCAGTAGTGGCTATTTCCTTCTTTATCTACTGTATCTATATTAGTCAGTAGTGGCCGTTTCCTCATTTATCTACTGTATATATATTAGTCAGTAGTGGCCATTTTCCTTCTTTATCTACTGTATCTATTTTAGTCAGTAGTGGCCGTTTCCTCATTTATCTACTGTATATATATTAGTCAGTAGTGGCCGTTTCCTCATTTATCTACTGTATCTATATAAGTCAGTAATGACCGTTTCCTCATTTATCTACTGTATATATATTAGTCAGTAGTGGCCATTTCCTTCTTTATCTACTGTATATATATTAGTCAGTAGTGGCTATTTCCTTCTTTATCTACTGTATATATATTAGTCAGTAGAGACCGTTTCCTCATTTATCTACTGTATATATATTAGTCAGTAGTGGCCATTTTCCTTCTTTATCTACTGTATATATATTAGTCAGTAGTGGCCATTTTCCTTCTTTATCTACTGTATCTATTTTAGTCAGTAGTGGCCGTTTCCTCATTTATCTACTGTCTATATATTAGTCAGTAGTGGCCATTTCCTCATTTATTTACTGTATCTGTATAAGTCAGTAATGGCCGTTTCCTCATTTATCTACTGTATATATATTAGTTAGTAGTGGCCATTTCCTTCTTTATCTACTGTATATATATTAGTCAGTAGTGGCTATTTCCTTCTTTATCTACTGTATATATATTAGTCAGTAGTGGCCATTTTCCTTCTTTATCTACTGTATATATATTAGTCAGTAGTGGCTGTTTCCTTTTTTATCTACTGTATCTATATATTAGTCAGTAGTGGCCATTTTCCTTCTTTATCTACTGTATATATATTAGTCAGTAGTGGCCATTTTCCTTCTTTATCTACTGTATCTATATTAATCAGTAGTGGCTGTTTCCTTTTTTATCTACTGTATCTATATATTAGTCAGTAGTGGCCATTTTCCTTCTTTATCTACTGCATCTATATTAATAGTGGCCATTTCCTTTTTTTATCTACTTTATCTTTATAAGTCAATAGAGGCCGTTTCCTTTTTTATCTACTGTATATATATTAGTCAGAAGTGGCTGTTTCCTTTATTATCTACTGTATCTATATATAAGTCAGTAGTGGCTGTTTCCTTCTCTATCTACTGTATCTATATTAGTCAGTAGTGGCCATTTCCTTCTTTATCTACTGTATATATATTAGTCAGTAGTGGCTGTTTCCTTTTTTATCTACTGTATATATATTAGTCAGTAGTGGCCGATTTCCTCATTTATCTACTGTATATAAATTAGTCAGTAGTGGCCATTTCCTCCTTTATCTACTGTATATATATATATTAGTCAGTAGTGGCCGATTTCCTTCTTTATCTACTGTATATATATATTAGTCAGTAGTGGCCATTTCCTTCTTTATCTACTGTATATATATTAGTCAGTAGTGGCCGTTTCCTTCTTTACCTACTGTATATAAATTAGTCAGTAGTGGCCATTTCCTTCTTTATCTACTGTATATATATATTAGTCAGTAGTGGCCGTTTCCTTCTTTATCTACTGTATATATATATTAGTCAGTAGTGGCCTATTTCCTTCTTTATCTACTGTATATATATATTAGTCAGTAATGGCTATTTCCTTCTTTATCTACTGTATATAAATTAGTCAGCAGTGGCCATTTCCTTCTTTATCTACTGTATATATATATTAGTCAGTAGTGGCCGTTTCCTTCTTTATCTACTGTATATATAAATTAGTCAGTAGTGGCCGTTTCCTTCTTTATCTACTGTATATATATATTAGTCAGTAGTGGCCATTTCCTTCTTTATCTACTGTATATATATATATTAGTCAGTAGTGGCCGATTTCCTTCTTTATCTACTGTATCTATATTAGTCAGTAGTGGCCGTTTCCTTCTTTATCTACTGTATATATATATTAGTCAGTAGTGGCCGTTTCCTTCTTTATCTACTGTATATATATATTAGTCAGTAGTGGCCGTTTCCTTCTTTATCTACTGTATATATATATTAGTCAGTAGTGGCCGTTTCCTTCTTTATCTACTGTATCTATATTAGTCAGTAGTGGCCGTTTCCTCATTTATCTACTGTATATATATTAGTCAGTAGTGGCTGTTTCCTCATTTATCTACTGTATATATATTAGTCAGTAGTGGCCGTTTCCTCATTTATCTACTGTATATATATTAGTCAGTAGTGGCCGTTTCCTCATTTATCTACTGTATATATATTAGTCAGTAGTGGCCGTTTCCTCATTTATCTACTGTATATATATTAGTCAGTAGTGGCCATTTCCTCATTTATCTACTGTATATATATTAGTCAGTAGTGGCCGTTTCCTCATTTATCTACTGTATATATATTAGTCAGTAGTGGCCGTTTTCCTTCTTTATCTACTGTATCTATATTAGTCAGTAGTGGTCGTTTCCTTCTTTATCTACTGTATCTATATTAGTCAGTAGTGGCCGTTTCCTCATTTATCTACTGTATATATATTAGTCAGTAGTGGCCATTTTCCTTCTTTATCTACTGTATATATATTAGTCAGCAGTGGCTGTTTCCTTTTTTATCTACTGTATCTATATTAGTCAGTAGTGGCTGTTTCCTTTATTATCTACTGTATATATATTAGTCAGTAGTGGCTGTTTCCTTCTTAATCTACTGTATATATATTAGTCAGTAGTGACCATTTTCCTTTTTCATCTACTGAATATATATTAGTCAGAAGTGGCCATTTTCCTTCTTTATCTACTGTATATATATTAGTCAGTAGTGGCCATTTCCTTTTTCATCTACTGAATATATATTAGTCAGAAGTGGCCATTTTCCTTCTTTATCTACTGTATATATATTAGTCAGTAGTGGCCGTTTCCTCATTTATCTACTGTATATCTATTAGTCACTTGTGGCTCTTTTCCTATTTTATCTACTGTATCTTTATTAGTCAGTCGTGGCTGTTTCCTCATTTATCTACTGTATATATATTAGTCAGTAGTGGCCATTTTCCTTCTTTATCTACTGTATCTATATTAGTCAGTAGTGGCTGTTTCCTTCTTTATCTACTGTATCTATATTAGTCAGTAGTGGCCGTTTCCTCATTTATCTACTGTGTATATATTAGCCAGTAGTGGCCATTTCCTCATTTATCTACTGTATATATATTAGTCAGTAGTGGCCGTTTCCTCATTTATCTACTGTATATATATTAGTCACTTGTGGCTATTTTCCTATTTTATCTACTGTATCTATATTAGTCAGTAGTGGCTGTTTCCTCATTTATCTACTGTATATATATTAGTCAGTAGTGGCTATTTTCTTTTTTATCTACTGTATCTATATTAGTCAGTAGTGGCCGTTTCCTTATTTATCTACTGTATATATATTAGTCAGTAGTGGCTGTTTCCTCATTTATCTACTGTATCTATATTAGTCAGTAGTGGCTGTTTCCTTTTTTATCTACTGTATATATATTAGTCAGTAGTGGCTATTTCCTTCTTTATCTACTGTATCTATATTAGTCAGTAGTGGCCGTTTCCTCATTTATCTACTGTATATATATTAGTCAGTAGTGGCTGTTTCCTTTTTTATCTACTGTATATATATTAGTCAGTAGTGGCTATTTTCTTTTTTATCTACTGTATCTATATTAGTCAGTAGTGGCCGTTTCCTCATTTATCTACTGTATATATATTAGTCAGTTGTGGCTATTTTCCTATTTTATCTACTGTATCTATTTTTTTACTTCTGATCAAATTATCATATTTTGATGTTTAGGCTTTTTTGAAGCAAGTTTCTGGTCCCATGCTTTATAATACAATATATGATTGCTCAGCGGTTAATCTCAAAGTAAAATAGTTGAGAGTTTTCACCATGGTTACTTAATTAATTGGTCGAGCATGTGTGGCAGCCGCTCTTGGCAAAGAATTGAATTTTTGATGACACAAGTGAATATCGTACATGTTTTAAGGTGTCAATGTGTTAAAAAGCCCAGCAGCACAGAAGCTGATGAAAAGACAGACCAAATTTTTAAAGTAGTTAGTTACAATTTCACAATAACTTTATTGTATTGTAGATTAGATAAGGCATTACAGAAATGGCTCGCCAATACAAAAGCACAAATGCCCAGTGAAATTATGAGAGAAAAGTCACTTATATGTTCTAACAGATGTACTCTCTGATGATGACTTTGAATGTTTCTTAGGATTGATGGCAAGATTCAAAGACACCAATCTTCCTACACTTTTTTAACTTGATCTACCCAAAGGGGAGTAAACACATGCAGTTTGAGTAACATCCCTTTATAAACAACAAAGAGAGACAAGATTAATATGTCAGAACTTCTGGCTTAAACAAACAGCACTTAGATAAAGGCTGCGTACAACATCACAGTTTACAAAACAACTTTAAAAACAAACAAAAAACAAAAACATAAATAATCATATTAAGTTAAAAAAAATTAATACTACAAATTATGAAAGTCCTTATTGATAGGAAGGTAAAGGGAATGTTAAAAGGCAAAACAGACATATTTCCTGAAGAAGCTGCATATTTTTATCTCAATAAATCATCATTTGTCATAAAATTATTATAATAATTACAAGCTTTTCAACTATATTACTTATACATACTACATATTTAACGTTATTACCATTATGATAAGGCTGCCTAATGCTATTTCATGATAAGATTGAATTATAAAGCTAATATGCAGACTTTCCTTAGGAAACCTGTTCGTTAGTGTATTTTGAACATGACAATCAAATGTACCATCCAATTTATTTTTGAAGTACATGTGCCTTTACTACCCAATCCTATGTAAGGTAATCCAACCAGTGCTGCTAATGCCCTGTACTTGATCCTATGTATGTCTAGGCGTCTGCTGGCTGTGCTATATGTGGGTGTAGCTGGAGGTACTGTGACAACAACTGGGGGAAGTCTGTCATGACACCCGTAGCACCCAACTGAAAGGCTCGCGCCCAGTCACGTTCATCATTCAACACCCACAGGTATGTCTGGATACCTCGCCTTTCCAGGTGTCTGAACATGGCTGGACGCATTAACAACCTGCAACAACAATACATGAAAACATAACATGAAATTGACATTCCATTATAATGTTAAAATATGTTATGTGTTTATTAATTGGTTTAGCCTCTGGTTTGTTATGTTTTTCCTATAACCTTAGTCAGGGTGCATTAGGCTTAACAGTTTTCAAGGTGTGAGAGGTTTAGCACTTTGCATTCTCAACCCAAAACCCCTCAACCACTTCAATATGTTGGTTAGAAGCCCAGCTGCAACAACAGCAGCAACAACGATCATCTGAGGGGTCTACACACCGACCTGTGGTGCATGGGTTTTTTTTTTCTTTATATATGGGGTCAATTAAAATTCCTCATGCAATTCCATCTTAACAATGATCATCTCTATGTATTTGAGCAACAATGTGTACTGAATTGTGACTTTTGGTTTCCCAGAAGAATTTGCAAGAAAAAGATTATTTCCAAAAGCTACTGGGGTAGTGTTTAAGACTGGATTGGATTTGGATTGGATTTGCCGGCAATTTTGATGATACTGTGCTGCGACATTTCTATCATTATAGCACAGGGGTACTTATGAGGTGCCCAGGGACTGAACCCAGCCGGTCCATTACACTGACACCGCCGAGTCAGGCATAATGCTGTCCCATTATAGAGGTGTTATAAATGTGTATTGGATATTGCTCCATAACTAAAGAATGAAAGTAACTATAGGCACAATGAAAGTGCCAGCATCACATATATGTTACAAAAAACAACTGTCTTTCTAAGAATACATCACAGACTTACTTGTCCACAATCCGAAGAATAACTCTATATTTCCATGACATTTCAGCCATCGCCGCTTTGTTACTGAAATCATTAATGAACAAGTTTATGAAATTTAATAGACACTGAATATGTTTACGAAAACAGGTTAAAGTTGATTAAAAAATATATTCAGTTGAAAGAAAGTAATGTGTTGTCCATACTGTAAGAATATGGTGAGAACACATGATATAAAATATCACACCCAGTGACATTATTCAGAAGCTTGGCCAGTGAGGTTGCGTACTGGAATTACAGCAGACTGTGCACATATCTGTAAAAATTGTGACCATTGGCTCTAAACTCATTTACAATATTTTACAAAGTGTTAGCAGACTTATTCAACCTAAATTTGTATAGCAAATCATCACAAAAAGGCTTTTTATAACTCGTTCTCACATTGGCCATTATCTCTTCTGACTAGTTCGTCATGTGGTAGGACATCAACAATTGTATTTCAAGAAAACAATACATGCTTGTTTTAATAACAGCAAAGAAATTACCATTAAATGTTATTAACAAAATAAATTTACCTTAATATAATACTTGGCATAATGACTTCTAAGGCAGATTCATGAAGAGGTATAAAGGGAAGTAACCCCGTGTAAAACAATACCACCAATATGGCTACCTTTTTGGCTGAGAAAAATACTGGAATATCTGCATTCTAGAATAAAGACAAAAACAAAGTCTTCATTCAAGTAGAGTAAACTGTCAATCTCTTACACATTATAAATTGTCAATTTTAACACACATTTTTTTATTTTTTTTTAAATAACAAGTATGCATAAAATATTTATATGAAAGTGATGTTCTTAATAAAAAGCAGGTTACTGCAGTTACAGTAAAAAAATTATCATATTCTTAATAATTGACAACATCAATCAATTTTTAAGAAACTAGGTTTCACTGTTCTGATAAAAACATAAATAACAATTGAAATAGAAATTATAAGTATGCATGTGTATTCGACTCACTAAGAATGTCTTGATTTGGTCTAAACAAAATAATGTAAATGCAGATCCAGATAATTCTAATCAAGATCTATACAACTTGCCTTGTAACTTTTCACATTAAGTTATGCTGTTTGTTTTTTGTCGTATCACACTGACAAAACAAATCTAAAAATTGGAGATGTCCAACAAGTTATTGGTGAAGGAAGACCCCGGACAAATGTATGTGTAGAACCACAGACACATTGCAGGTCAGCTGGAAGACACAAAAGTTCTTTACCCGACTGGGACTGACACCCTGGCAGTGAGGAGCTGAGGAGTTACAAGTTGGTGGACTAATGGACTGAGGCATGCTGATGTACTTACAATTTTCCTGACGGCTGCTATATGTTGACTAGATCTCCCTCCCCATATAACCAGGTCCTCCCTCTGGAATTCTCTGATTAGATCGTGGACCTAACAACAATGATTGAAACAGACGTCCAGCTATTTTGGTGGAGGAAGACCCCACACAAATGTCTGAGTAAAACCACCAGCAGGTCAGCTGTTAGACCTTCCCCTGTCATTCTACCCATATGGGACTTGAACTCAAGCTGTGAGAGGCTAAACAGTCAGACGTGTTACAAGTCAGCTACACTAATTCACATTTAACATTATTTATATACAATGTATACACGATTTCACATTCTTTGATGTTTAACAGCCTTAACACAAACAAAATAAAAACGGTTTCAATTTTAAGACCATGCTAAAGACAATTTGACCATGTTTCAGCAGAAGCTTAGATCCAAATCAGCTATCTTCCGCTGGGAGCTGTCCAATCAGAATCTTCATTTTTTAATGCTAATTCTGTAAGAGTATCAATTAACTATGAATTTAACTGTAAGCAGATTGTTGTATGATGTTTCAGGTTGACATTTAATGGGACACGCGGTTTAAATTTTTTCTTGCATTTTATCTCTAACAATTTACTCTGCCAGCTAGGAAAAAGTAGTGCATTTTTCTAAGACATACAAATTGGTCTTATTACATATATTCACATGGTAAACACCCAACTAAACTATTTCAGAAGAACAAGCATGCAAAGCTGTATCTGCTGTTAGTAGACACCAATAGTGCATGGTGGGTCACTTGATCAATGTTTTAGGTGTTCTGATAGTTTAACTACTTTATGATGCTTTCAGGTTATTCCCTTTGCAAATTTCATGTTTTCCACAAGAAATCAGGAGGATTTCTTTGTCAGCAATTTAAAGTTGTAAAGTAAATGTGTCTTTATTGAACTGTTCTGACGGTACTCACTTTATTAAAGAGTTCCTCATCAAACACTTTCATGTCTATGTTGATTGGTATACCAGTGAATGTTGTGAACACCTCCCTCAATGTTGGTATTCTTCTGTCTTCACCACATCTGAGGGTAAAGTCTTCAATAGAGGAGTCAGGCAATATTGATAAGGTTGTATCTGACAGTTTGCCTCTATCAAATACATGTTAAAATATATGAGCCATGAGTGGGGCATTTGTGCATAATTTCTGAAGAAAATCTTACTTAGTCTAAGCAAAGTCGATTGTGATCATTACCTTAATTGTAAGACAATACAACTTGTTAAAAGTCATAACGAATGTTCATTCATTTCAAATCTATAAATAAGCATGATTTGGATTCTTGCTTAAAATAGGCATCTACATCAGACCAGATTACCTGAATGATGATATAATATCGCCTGGTTTTCTTAATTTAAAAATAGCTTACTGTTAAGCTATGAGCACAGCTCAGAAAGGAAATACTTGTTTTTAATTACAATTCAGGTGTTTTGCATCTTTTTTACATAGACGTAGAGCATCAATTACCAGCATTTTGTGGGATATTACCAGATAGCAACAATTTACTTGGTTTAATTAAGGAATGAAAAAATTGGTCCAAATTATCAGATACCATATTTAACTAGCAATCTGCTGAATTTGGAAAAAAAATCAGGCTTTCACATGCAGCTGTCTGATCAGGATCTGTGTTATATGCTGACAAGCCTTATGTAATATATTATGTTACCTTTGCATGTAGTTGTTAGCAACTAAATTTTGCTTTGATTACAAATAGCTGTAGTTTGAAGGGTAAAGAGCCTGTTGATGACTACATGTATCTATTACACAATGTTAAGTCCATGCAGAATAATAAAGAGAGGACAGCATGTATCTATGGCATAATATGTTAACATCAGCAAATGAAACATAAACATTTGCGAACAAAGTTTGTGTTTCTACTTATTGTATTATGTGATGTACACTTTTTAACTGTTATTCAAATACAACATATTTTTATGCATGACAAATATTTAACAGTTGAGAGTTTTTAAACCATTTTTACAAATAATTATGTAACATACATTTTTTTAAGAAAGACTAACATTATGGTTTATTGATATTGGTGATAAAGTCAATATGACAAATTAACAATAATTATGATGGCAAAACATAATGTTGACTGAAACATGTCTCTACCTGTTATATACCCAACAATTAAGTTTACATTTAAGCATTTGTTTTAAACTTATGAAAACACCCCAAACCTATTGCTTCTTAAAATTAAACAACATCATAACTTGCAGAAAATGTAACTCTGTTTATAGGAATATTTACAGGTTAAAACAGTACATAATACACATATTACCCTTACAAATCAGATAAAAATAACACAAAACCACAAATATAACAATGGTTCTTTGAAATTGTTGTTTCTCTTTAGATGAGAAATCAACTGCAGTAAGGCTTATGTTAACATGAAATTGTTTTGTGTTGTGCTGTGTACCAACAGTCTCAGGCTTATTTCACTTTTTCAGGGGTCAATATAATTTTTACTGACTCACACATGACACAATGACACATAATCATGACCAGTCAAAATAGTTGTGTGTACATAGATTTTTGTAAAAATCAAATGCCTTAAGATGCTATAGGGTATGTACCATGTTTGAAATGTCATACAATACTTACCATGTTTGAAATGTCATACGATACTTACCATGTTTGAAATGTCATACAGTACTTACCATGTTTTAAATGTCAAAGGGTACTTACCATGTTTGAAATCCAGTTCAATGGCTGGGAGGTAAGTAGGTAGGTCCTGTTTAAATGAAAAACAAAACAGTAAAACAAAAAAGTAGAGGGGAATTCTAGTGTTGTTGTTTTTTTTTAAATTATATCTTAATGTTAAGCAGCTTATAAATAGAAAAAAAAAAAAAAAAAAAAAAAAAAACATTTTAAAGAATGACCTGGTCCTTGTTAAAATTATGATCCAGCGTAATTATTTTTTGAAGGAAAAGAAGAAAAACATTTAATAAAAATAAAACACATTAGTATTTATTTTAATAAAAAAAACATTACGGATTATGTACATATTCTGCTTGGCCAGCTTTATTAAATAACTAAAAATGAACATGAATGAATAACGTGTTTTTGTTACAATGATTTACAGAAGTCATGTCAGTTATACTGTGACCTGACTTCACATCTGCTTCATAACAGGCTACCCAGACTGTAAATAGATATGTACAAAGGAACCTATTGATACAAGAACTACTGTTTCTGGCATGTCTCCACCAGAACCTTACAGTCAATATTCTACCATGTGTGCTACTAGAGCAGGTTAAAAGTTGCTAATATGGACAAACAATATGCAAGTAAAGTATGAGAATATCCAGCAATATTGTTGACACTGTGCACATATTTACCCACCTTTAAATCAATATCAGCTATGTTGATATCCTTTCCAAATCTCCTACGTAGATTCTGGTCATGTGCCACAACCACCACCCCATCCTTTGTCAGGTGGCAGTCCAACTCTAGCATGTCTGTACCATGGGTTACTGCACTGGGGAAACAAGGGGTGACATGAAACATAGAAACTTTATAGAAATTTCTAAACATGGAAACACAGGAAACAGTCGAGTATTCCCTAACATGGAAACATAGGAAACAGTCAAGTAATTATAGAAATGAAAACATAGGAAACAGTCATGTAATTCTAGACATGAAAACATAGGAAACAGTTAAGTAATTGTACATATGGAAACATAGGAAACAGTCAAGTAATTATAGAAATGAAATCATAGAAAATAGTCAAGTAATTCTAGAGATGAAAACATAGGAAACAGTTAAGTAATTGTACATATGGATGCATAGGAAACAGTCAAGTAATTCTAGATATGGAAATATAGGAACAGTTAAGTAATTCTAAATATGGAAACATAGAAAATAGTCAAGTAATTCTAGACATGGAAATATAGGAAACGTCAAGTTATTCTCAACATGAAAACAATCAGGAAATCTTAATATGTAAACATTGAAAAAAATCAAGGGAATCTAAACATAGAAACAAAGGAAAGATTAAATTCAAGCTAAACATGTAAACATAGGAAACAAATAGAGTGATATGAACATCCCAACAATTAAAGAAATATGAACATAGAAACAAGTGAAACATTTCTTTAAACAATGAAAAACAGAAAATAATCAAGGAAATCTATACACGGAAACAAAAGAGGAAATTTAAACACAGAAACACAGTAATAAAATCAAGACATGCTGAACATATAAACATAGGAAACAATGAAGTCTATACATGGGAACATAAGAAACAATCAAGGAAAGCTAAATATGAAAAGAACAAAAGAAAACGAAATACTTAAACAATTATGTAAATATACACATCGAAACAATCAAGGCAGTCATGACATGGAAACAATTAATGAAATCTAAACATGGAAACAGCCAAGGAAGTCTAAACACAGAAACAGCCAAGAAGTACAAATATGGAGACTGCCACGGGGGTCTAAACATGGAAACAGCCAAGGAAGTCTAAATATGGAAACAGCCAATGAAATCTAAATATGGAAAAAGCCCAGGAAATCTAAATATAGAAACAGCCAAGAAAGTCTAAATACAGAAACAGCCAAGGGGGTCTAAACATAGAAACAGCCAAGGAAGTCTAACCATGAAAACAGCCAAGGAAGTCTTACCATAGAAACAGCCAAGGAAGCCTAAACATAGAAACAGCCAAGGAAGTCTTAACATAGAAACAGCCAATGAGGTCTGAACATAAAAACAGCCAAGGAAGTCTGACCATGGAAAGAGCCAAGGAAGTCTGACCATGGAAAGAGCCTAGGAAGTCTGACCATGGAAAGAGCCAAGGAAGTCTGACCATGGAAAGAGCCAAGGAAGCCTAAACATAGAAACAGCCAATGAGGTCTAAACATAGAAACAGCCAAGAAGGTCGCAATATGTAAACAGGCAAGGAAGTCTAAACACAGAAACAGCCAAGGAGGCCTAAATATGAAAATAGCCAAGGATGTTTAAATATGGAAACAGACAAGAAGGTCTAAACATGGAAACAATCAAGAAAGTCAAAACATGGAAACAATTAAGGACATCTTAACATGTAACAATAAAAATTATCAAAGGAATCTAAAAATGGAAATAAGAAACAACAATTGAAATCTAAAAAACATGGAAACATAAGACAATCAAGGATATCTAAATATGGATACAATCATCAAAGTCTAAAAAAAGAAACCATCAAGAAGGCGTAAACATAGAGAAAAAACAACATTACTCTATTAATGGCAACAATACAGTATTGTAAACATAAAAACAATAGAGAAAACATAAACATAGAAACAAAAGAGGAAACCTTAACATGAACATGATCTAGAAAATATAAACATGAAGAAAATCTAAGTATGAAAACTATAGAGCAAACTAAAATACAGAAACAGTAGACAACATTTAAACATGGTTATAAAAGAGGAAATCTGAACATAAAAACACTACAGGATATTGAGCCATTAGAGGAAATCTAAGCATATAACTAATAAGTAATCTTTAAACTTGAAAATGGCAGAAACATTGTTGACAAAGTACTTTCTGTAAACATGCATCATAACAAGTAAAGTGCTATAGATATTGATTTGAATTCACAATTGAAGATCGACTGGTGATACAAAGTGAGGCACAAATAAAAATACTTTTTATTTTGAAGATATTCAATTTATAAATGAATGAATATGACAGTTTTATGTATCTTTACTCTTCTACAAACTTACTGTTTAAAAGCTGTCATTGTGTTCTCACAATTCTCCCCTGCACCTAAAATAACAAATAAATCCTTATTGCATTATGAGTAGTAATATTTCTACATCAACATTTCTACATCATTTTACCAGGCTGTCAGACTATCAGACTCAACAAGACATTTATAATGTTTAAAGAACATGGTTTTCAGAATTACAATATATGCCTTACAACTGGTGCATGTAGCTTTTAAATATAACAAAACAGATAAGTAGATGGCTGTATCAATTTTATCTAAATTTGTACATGTTTTTCAATATTGTGAAATTAAGATGTTACTGATGATTATGTTGAGTATAATAGAAATGACAATAAATAAACTGCTGTTCTGGATAACACTGTTGATTTTTTTACGATGAAGATATTATCTAATTAGTGCTATCTAAGTTTATACTAAGGAGAATAAGAAAATGATGTAATGATGAAAATAATATTATCACAAAATGATACTGATGTGATAATGATGAGAATGATGATGTGCTGACTGTATTATGACAATGATGATGTGATAATGATGACAATGATGATGTGATGGCAGTGCGACAATGGTGATGATGATGACAAAAATGTGATGATGATGATGTAATGGTAGTGCTAGATGACAAAGATGAGTATGATGAGGATTAGGATGATGTCTTACCTCCTCTATGGCTGATGTGGACAGGTCGGAACTTCAGTTTCTTCTTTTTGTGTATGAGAGTAGGGAAGCGTAGAAAGAACACTGACATGGCTATATAGCCAGTGAGACAGGCTAGAACAACCATCGTGATGATGATACCCTCACTGAGAGCCCTGCAAAATATATAATCAGAATTTACATCAGGATATACCGACAATCAGAACTTTCTTCAGGATATACTGACAATCAGAACTTACATCAGGATATACCAACAATCAGAACTTACTTCTTCAGGATATACCGACAATCAGAACTTACTTTAGGATATACCGACAATCAGAACTTACATCAGGATATAATGACAATCAGGACTTACTTCAGAATATACCAACAATCAGAACTTACATCAGGATATACCGACAATCAGAACTTACTTCAGGATATACCGACAATCAGGACTTACTTCAGGATATAATGACAATCTGGACTTACTTCAGGATATACCGACAATCAGAACTTACATCAGGATATACCGACAATCAGAACTTACTTCAGGATATTCGACAATCAGAACTTACATAAGGATATACCAACAATCAGAACTTACTTCAGGATATACCAACAATCAGAACTTACTTCTTCAGGATATACCGACAATCAGAACTTACTTCAGGATATACTGACAATCAGAACTTACTTCAGGATATACTGACAATCAGGACTTACTTCAGGATATACAGACAATCAGAACTTACATCAGGATATACCGACAATCAGAACTTACTTCAGGATATACTGACAATCAGGACTTACTTTAGGATATACCAACAATCAGAACTTACTTTAGGATATACCAACAATCAGCACTTACTTCAAGATATACCAACAATCAGAACTTACTTCAGGATATACCGACAATCAGAACTTACTTCAGGATATACTGACAATCAGAACTTACTTCAGGATATACTGACAATCAGGACTTACATCAGAATATAATGACAATCAGGACTTACTTCAGGATATACAGACAATCAGAACTTACTTCAGGATATACTGACAATCAGAACTTACTTCAGGATATACTGACAATCAGGACTTACATCAGAATATAATGACAATCAGAACTTACTTCAGGATATACTGACAATCAGGACTTACTTCCGGATATACCAACAATCAGGATGTACTTCAAGATATACTGACAATTAGGACTTACTTCAGGATCCACAGGCAATCAGAACTTACTTCGTATTATACAGACAATCAGGACTTACTTCAGGATATACAATCAGTACTTACTTCTGGCTAAACAGACAATCAGTACCAACTGCTGGCTAAACAGACAATCAGTACTAACTGCTGGCTAAACAGACAATCAGTACTAACTGCTGGCTAAAAAGACCATCAGTACTTACTTTAGGCTAAACAGACAACCAGTACTTAATTCAGGCTTAACAGACAATCAGTAGTTACTTGAGAATATATAGCCAATCAGTACTAACTTCAGAATATACATACAATCAGTTCTTTACTATAGAATATATATGCATAAAATCAGTACTTTACTATGGAATATACAATCAGCTCATCTTGCACACATCTATCATATAATGCAGGAAGACAAAATTACTATTTCAATTATGATATGTATCTATCCACATAAGTACAAGGCTTCACGTAGGATTAACATGCCATGTTATGCCTCAAACTTAAAAAGAGGGCCTTGATGGCCCTTAATCACTCACCTGATGACACAGGCTTTTAGAAGGCTCAAATCTGGCATCAAGTAATTAAGAGTTATTTACTTTAGAAATCTTTGGTGAAGATTGGACAATTAGTGTTGCCACTGGGTTGACAACATTTTCTAGAATTTTACCAAGTAACCTACTAAATCCACATGACTCACTTCAAAACATATGTAAGATTTCATACTGGCAAACATTCTGGCCAAGTTTGGTGAAGATTGGGCCATCAATGTGGCCTATTAAGTGTTTTCACAATGTTTTTCTAAAATGTGACCGAGTCACCTATTTTTTTGACCCCATGTGACCCAATAATATACTCATCCAAGATTTGATGCAGACAAACAATCTGATCATGTTTGTTGAAGATTAGGCTATGAATGTGGCCTCTAGTGTGTTCACAAGCTTTTTCTAAGATTTAACCTAGTGAGCTACTTTTTGACCCCACATGACCCAGTTATGAACTCATCCAAGATTTCATGAAGGCAAACATTCTGATCAAGTTTGGTGAAGATTGGGCCATAAATGTGGCCTCTAGTGTGTTCACCATTTTTCCTAAAATTTTACCTAGTGACGTACTCTTTGACCCCAGGTGACCCAATCATGAAATCATCCAAGATTTCATGCAGACAAACATTCTGACAAAGTTTGTTGAAGATTGGATAAAAACTGTGGCCTCTAGTGTATTCACAAGCTAAGATGTTGACGACAGACAATGGACCACGAACGCTGAATGCGGGCAAGGACGAAGCAGTATAACAAAAGCTCCCCTTGAGCACCTTGTGCTCAGGTGAGCTAAAAATGCAAATGACATTATGGCATCAAACATATTACCTAAACACAGAGTTGAATATAATATTATATTTTAATCAAATATTGAAAAGAAGTTGAGGCAGAAATAATGATGGCTTCATTGTGAATTATGATCATTGTGACAACTGGAAAAATGACGACATGATAAATGATATAACCATCAACAGCAAGTAATACTATATAGAACTACACCTGCAGCTGGTTATATAGTGTATCTTACCATTCATGTTGCCAGCATCAAACAAATTATTTGCTAATTATATTTCTCACATATATGAATAGTTGATTATTGCTGTAACAGCTCTTTTACTGTTACAATGGAAATAGAACAAGGTCTTTACATTTTAACCAAAACATTTAACTTAGAAGGGACAATGTAACACTAGAAGTATATAAAGTGCTGCCCCCACTGTGTTGGCATCTCTGAACATCTGATGTGGTAATTAGTAACATAACCAGTGACACCATTGTGACACAGAGCTGAAATTCATGGTACTATCCATATACATTTTCCACAGAAATAGAGAAACAAAAACATCTTGTCTGGGTGGTAAACATCCTTTATTAGCGGATAGTTAATAATTCCTTTACGCTACAAGTCTTAAAGTAATGTTGTTAAGTAATTATTTTGTTTAATTAAAATGTGCTTATCTATTTGATGCCCAATTTTTATACAAATAATTAGAGTCGACTATCACGTCGGACAAAGCTAAAAGTCACGTGAGGTAATCTTTTCCCTAAGAGCCCTAAGAGTGTATGTTAAATGTTTTTGATTATATATTTTTTTTTTTTTTTTTCAACCGGAACACGGACGTGGGCAATCAAATGCGGTGTAAGTGTTTGATTAATTGTGAGCTAGTTATGTGCTAGATATTTGTGAACAAGTACAGAAAGACTGCATCCGCCCTAGCTGTCTTAACACGTAATAATGTTTACCGATACAAAGCAACTGTCATGTTCTATCACTTTACAATATCGGACTTGATCATTTTTCATTCGCTTTATTTCAAGTTATGATAGTTCTTCTCTATACAGAGCCTGTTTGACTTATTTAACGATACGGTAGTTAGTTAAATTCTTGTTCTCCCCTCTTTAACACTCAATTTACCATATCATTGCAAAATATAATGCTTGTAAAGATTCAACCACAACTCTCTACTCACCATCATAAGCGCTATGCTTACCCCATTCTTTATTTACTGTATTATATTCGTTTCTGTTCTCACATTATTACTCTGTTATATGTATGTGGCTGCAATGGGTTTCATGGGAGTGTGTTGGTCGTTGCATCTTTGTTGTATGAGTAGCTCGGGCCTAGGACTGATTAGAATCTTGTTTCGTATTCCGGACACCGGAGTAACCTAGTCGAAATGAGTCGCACACATGACCCTGGGCCCCTTCTGCTTAACATTAGTAGAATGTTTCCACTCTTCTTCATGCTATTTTTCATGACGTTTATAATATGTGAAGCTTGTTTCATGTTCTCATTTTTGTTAATAACTAAAAACCATCGACAAGTAATGCATAATTTAAACGGATGCCATTATATGAAAAAGAAGCATTCCGTAATTTCTTTTGATCTGACTATCAGCATATTTTGTTTAGCAGTTTCAGCTAGTGCGATTTCATTATGTCTTATATTGGCACTACTTTCACTATCTGGGGATATTCACCCCAACCCAGGCCCAGATACGTCTTCTAGTATAGACATGTCTCGAACATCATCTGTATTATCGGGATATTCATCCATAGACTTAACACAGTACTTTTCATTCGTACATTATAACGTGCAGAGTATTCTCCCCAAATTTGATTTACTGTCTTCTGAATTGAAAGACTTTGATATTTTGGCTTTTTCTGAAACTTGGCTTTACTCAAATACAGATTCGGATGACCTAAATATGCCATTATTTTCACCACCTGAAAGAAAAGATCGTGTAACTGATTGTTATGGAGGTGTCATGCTTTATGTGAAACACAATATATCTTATAGGCGTAGACTTGACTTAGAACCAAATGGGATTGAATGCATCTGGATTGAAATAAAACTGAAAAGTAAAAATATTTTATTTGGATTATTCTACAGGCCGCCTGATACTGATATTACTAAACATAGATTAATTGAAGAATCTATCAGTATGGCATATGATACATCGGTTAATAATGTTGTTGTAACTGGAGATTTTAACCTTAATACAAAATATCCCTCCAATAAATACAAAATTGAGTCATTGTGTCGGGAAAATTCTCTTAGTCAATGTATACAAGATGATACTCATTTTACTGAAACTAATTCTAGTTTACTTGATATTATACTTGTTAAGGATAAAAGCCAAGTTTTGTTTGCTGTTGAAACACATAAACATTTAGGTATGCATTTTACAAATAATCTCACGTGGCATAATCATATCGAATATTTAAGAACAAAAGCATGGAAACGGATAAATGTTATGAAAAAACTTAAATATACATTAGATAGATCATCACTAGAAATCATATATATCTCTTTTATCAGGCCAATTGTTGAATATGGTGATATCATCTTTGGTAATTGTACTAACTATGAAAAGCTTGAATTGGACAAAATACAGAATGAGGCAGCCAGAATTGTTACAGGTGCTACAAAACTTGCATCTTCGATTAATTTAGATAAAGAAACAGGGTGGGAATCGCTGCACACTCGGAGAAAAAAACATAAACTTATACTATTTTACAAAATGGTCCATGGCCTTTTACCTCCATATCTGCAGGAACTTATTCCTGAAAATGTAGGTTTTATCTCTAACTATAACTTACGAAATGCAAATCATTTCAGAAATATACCTACTAAATCAAATTCGTTTACAAATTCTTTTCTTCCCTCGGTAATAAGAGAGTGGAATAGCCTATCTAGTGAAACAAGAAATTGCAGCTCTCTTAGTGGATTCAAACTACTTATTAATTCTGACAGACCAACGATTCCCAGGCACTATTATCATGGTGGAAGACAATTACAAATCCAGCATGCACGGTTTCGTACTAAATGTATACCATTAAACTCTTTTTTGTTTTCTAAAAATTTGGTTATGTCTCCGAACTGTAAGTGTGGGTCACTTGAAAATATAGAACATTACTTTCTAAAGTGTCCACTGTATTCTCACGAGAGGCATATATTATTCACCAAACTTTCTTTTGTACCAAGTGTCTCCCTTGACATTCTGATATATGGTGATGATACCTTGTCACTGGCTGCGAATACAAATATCGTTGATGCAGTTCATAGCTTCATCAAATCTACTAAACGTTTTAGCTTGGATTGAGTGGATATACTGAGGTTAACTTATACCCACGCCCCATGAAACCTATTTCCCATAATAAGCCACCGTATACTTTCTTTTTAACTTAAAACTGATAATTGTACGGAAAAGTATTGTTAGCTAATAGCCATATCATTGTATAATTATTTCTTACAGGGAAAAGAACACGATAAGAATATTATTCTTTCGTTCTTATCCCCATATATTGTATAACATGTTTTGTAAATGTTTGTTTTTTTCCAAATAAAATATGTTTAAACCAAAACATCTTGTTTTTCCCAGACAAAATTCAATTTTTCCAAACTAAGATCCATAGCATTGGCTAACTGGCTAATGAAAATAATCTATAAATGAAATGTACTTCAAATGTAGACCTCTCTCTCTCTCTCTTCACCCAATAAACAAACCTTAAATCCTTGATTATTATAATAAAACCCACATAGAATTTCATGGATACCAAAATAAGTGCATATGACTGGTAAAATTCCTTATCTATTAATTATTTTTTGAACGGTATTGGTTTTCAGCACTTTGATTACTTTTAGCTTAGAGAGTTTTAGCGGGTGTTTTAAAATTTAAGTCTTCAATGACTGTTGGTTTTTTTTGCTTTAAATCATGAAAATTAGTAGCAGTAATTATAAAAGTCGTGAAACCCCTTTCATTAAAAGTACACGTATATGACTTTGTATCTGTACTGCAAAGGCATAAAATGACATAAGCATAATCAAAAGGGATAAATGGTAAAAATGATGTTGGCATATAAATGGAAAATTGTAACAAATTGGAAAAGTCCAAAATAAATAAAAGTCTTTTTAAATGGAATCATTATAAATAATGTAACAATAACACTCATTTTCCACAAAGCACATTGCTAATAACTGTCAATTACATCAGTTATATTCAATAAATAAATTTTATCAAAATCAAAACACCTTTAAGGTGGTATCCAAAAGTTTGTCTATATCAAATACATGTACTGATATCTTACCACTACTAAGGGAAATTAAGGGCATACTTTCTGCATACACTATACCTTAGTCAAGTAAGGACAATTTTCAGCAGTACCTATATTATTAGACCATAAAAATCTGAAAAAATCAGACTTAATGTTCACTCTTTTTAAATATATAAGTAAGCACTATAGTGGTCACTGCTCAAAGCAGATATTGATGTCATAGTGGGCGATATAACTTTATCCCAGAGCTAATCTAAAAATAGCTATCTCTGCAGTGTGGCTCAGATAGGAAATACCCATTTGCAATGACAAGTGGGGATGTAGGCATCACTGTTCACACAGATCTAGTTCATCAATTAACAGTATTTTGCAGGACCTTTTTAGGTACCAATGACTTACTTATGTGGTTATTTACGAAAAAAATGTTTGGTCTTAACTGTTGCATATTAGAAGAATGAAAAAATACAAATCAAGCTTATAGGTAATATTATATTTTCTATATGCAAAAGTGTATTACACCTTACCGTAGCAACTTTCAGCTTCTTCTTTGTCTAGCTGTGTTTTTAATTTTTTCTGACCTTAGGTTATTATTTTCAAACTTTGCCTGACCTAAAACTTCCATGATGTTTCCCTGACTGTGGGACACCTGACTCAGTCCAGAGACACACAAAGATAGAAAACCTCAATTATCTGATGAACAAAACTTGTAAATGTTTCATGGCAGGAGCCTCAGAGGTAGACAAACTATCGGAACTTTAACCTCACATACTTCCAAATATCCAGCAATTCCCTACACTGTGAAGTTTTACTACGAGCCTAAGACAACTTTCCCAATAGTGGACTAATCAATAAGTTTCGTGATTGCTCGAACCAAGAAGATATGAAGATAGTATTCATTTCCTGGAATACAGATCCTGAGTATGCCAGAGTTTAACAACATTCATGGTGCATATAAGACTTTATATAAAATATTTGTCTATTAAACAGCACAAATATAGTATGTTCAGCCAATTGTTAGTTAAGGAGGTTTACGGTCACTTCGGTAAATGACCACTTCCGTAAATTAATCTTATATAGGGATCAGTCCGGTCGTTTCAGTAAATATGTAAACATAGTAAAATACCAGATTGAGACGAATTCAAGAGATGAGAAAATCTTTTTCACACCTCGACATACCCAATTCTCCGTCTCAATCAGGTATTATACTAAATGTTTTCCCATTTACCGAAACGTCCAGAATAATCCCTATATTAGATCAATTTACCGAAGTGGTCATTTACCGAAGTGACCAGTACCCGTTGAGGAAAACCCCAGGCATAACAGTGGTGGAAGACCTTCCCACGTGAAAGTTCTCCTCTTGACCTGGACTTGAACCCACACAGTGGTTGGGCTTTTGCACAGGTACCACTGCATTGAGTAGGAGAAAACATTGTCAATAAAACAGACCAATATAAAACAAAACAGTCCAAGTGATGACACTACTTCAACTTCAACTTTATACTGCCAAAAGTCAATACTGACTACATAAGGCAGGCGCAAGTCCTGAACATTGACAATTTAAGAATAATAATTTATTTATGAAATTTTAATGGAAACATAAAATAACTAAACTAAAATATCAATTAAAAAGCATAAAACTTGTTTAGGCCACTTGCAAATGCAGGTACAGTTGGAGCATCCTTAATCTCAGTCGGTAGTTCTTTCCAAAGTCTTATAGCCCGCGGAAAGCATGAGTTCATGTGGTGTTTTGTTTTTGAGTGGGGAATAAGGAATTTGTTGTTTCGTGTAGTTGTGAGATGACTGTGATCGACATTGACCTGTTTGTTATGTATTTTGTGTAGCATTGTGAGACTGGCTTGATTTCTACATTGCTCGAGAGTAGACCACTTTAACTCTCTGAGCATGTTTGTGACACAACGCTTGTGTAGTGATAGTCATTTTGAACATACCTAGTGGCTGACCTTTGAACCATTTCTATTCTGTGTGTGAGGTGTTTCTGCCATGGGTGCTATATAGTTGAACAATATTCAACCTGGGGTATGCAGCCTCTTTTAGTTGTTTGTTCTGTGTTTTGACATTTCATCTGATGAATCTCAGACTGTTTTTGGCCTTATTTGTGATAGTGTTTATGTGAGATGACCAATCAAGGTTACTACTGATAGTGACCCCGAGATATTTTGCGTGTTCTGTTGTTCTGAGGGTGGTGTCATGAAGTGTGTATGGGAAGATAACTTCCCTATGGAAGTTATACTATGGAACCTGTTGCACTTCCAGAGAGAAGCGGTGACTAAATGCTACTGCTAAAAGTCAGCAGGTATTGAGAATTTTACAAAATACTTACCTTCATAGGAATGTTCAAGTAAAATTTAGCACTCTATATATTAAATGCATGTTTGTTTGTGTTTGTTGCTTTGTTGTTACTTTTTAATTCAACTTCAATCACATTTCCTAGTAAATAAAGAAAATAGAATAAAATATAGAGAAAATATGGTTATATAACAGAGTCAATTAAACTTACATGTCATTCGTTCTCCCTTCGATATCAAATATTCAGTACACAAACTATCTAAGTCATGGAACCTCTGGAGATTTTTTACATGATTCATGTCCTAAATTACGAACAGCGTTCCATAAGTTACCGCGGAAACTACTGACAATGGCGATAATAACCAACGGAAAACTTCCAGCTAAATTTTGTTTATTTCTAACATGTCTTCAAATATATGCTCTTTAAAATACTGCACATAAGAAAAACTTACAGTTCTCTGCAATCTCAAACGTCTTAAAACTGAAATTAAGACGTCTATTTACATTATTGGTTCCCAGCGTACGCCCCCTGCGCTCATTGACAGCGGTAAACAGACCAAAGGTCAAGGGTCACAATGTAGGTAGGGGTTTCTTGTTTTGATTGTACGGTCAAAACAAATGCATTAAAAGTAGGTGTTATTGGTATACGGTTGTGCACTGATCCCGATGCCGATAATGAGCGGACATGTAGGCGATTTAAGTCCTCACCAAGCTGAAATTCTCGAAAAGGTATGACAATATTTTACTATATTTTAACCATACATTAATTTATAGGTTAAGACATTTAACGATGTAACTCAGAGCAGTTCAAACTGTTTTACGTTGTAGACAAGCATATTCATAAACCAGTTTGCTGGATGTGTCATTTTTTTTCCAAATATGTTTTAATTTACTTGTTACTGGTAGACATAAAGTTCATAATTAAAAATCAATAGTAGCACTATGTAAATTATTCAGAAATACATGTGCACAATGTATAAACATATGTAGTAAGTTTTTTTCCTTAACAACTTATGTTGGCTTAATATAATGCCAATTAACCAAAATTGATCTTAAACCATTGCATTTTCTCAGTTTCGTTTGCACCTTATTGAATGTGTTAATTGTATGAAGCATACAATTTTAACATGTTTATAGAAAATAATTATTTTAAAATTTAAAATGTAAATAATGAACACACTTCCTTGAAGTCAAATGTAGTATATGACCCAGTAGTAGGATGGTTGCTGGTTTCATCCCCCAATTCAGTAATGCCAAGATTATTGTACCATAATGTATTGGTGCTTGTTTCCATACAAAAACCTCAGACATAAAAAAAGCCTCCCAGTATTTTTGAAGGGTGGGACGACAACCCTCACACATTTTTCCTGGTTACTTTAGTTTTACATACCATCTAAGTTGTTTTAAGAATGGCTTTGATGAAGGATAGTTATTGCAGTTTTCATTTCACTCAATAATTATTACAATTCATCCCTTATACACAAATAATCTTTAAAAGCAATGATTTTATGACAGTGAAAAGAGTGTGTGAATATTTACACATGTAACAACTTGATCGAGAAGACCAGAGAGGCCATACATAAATGCCTATGTCAATTCTTACTTTAGTCAGTATATTTATTATTAGGATTAAATAATGTTTTATTTGTGTCATGTTATTAACATTATTATGTTTACATATCAGGTAATGAGGTTGTGTGCATTTCATATTTATAGAATGTTCTCTTTACATATTTATAAAGCTTCTTGGAAAGATGATGTTTATATCATATTGAGATTTGTCTCTCATTATATCAGTATCTTTGATATGTAAAAAGTAGAGTCAATAGCAGCCCTATAATAAAACCATGTAAACATGTAAATGTATCTTCCCTAATTTTTTACTCACTATATGTTTTAGCAAGGTGTTAGCGATAAATGGCCAAGTTCAGTTAGCTCAGTCAATAAAGAAACTCACTTGATGGTGAAGAAAACCATGTTAAAGTTCCCACTGTGTGTCTCCCAATGTTACAATAGTGCCCAGTGTTAAAGAATATCATTTTGGTGGAATCTATGTAATAACTTGATCGGTAGATAATGATAAATATCAAAGGAGACCTGTTATTTTGCTTGGTTGAGCATTTACTCCTTAAAGGCATCTCGAAAGGAATGTGGTATCCCACTGAGCCAGGCCCCCACATGCTATGACCAGACCTGCTAATTGCTGGTCATCACTGCAGGGAGTCTTTAGCCAACATAGTACTAATCTGTCGCAGTAATACCTCTGATGGGTTAATGCAAAACTAAGTTACCTGCTAGTATGGATGTGAGACAGTAGGCTAGTTTTACACAAAGACACAAACATTATTGTTAGTGATAATGTGGGTTGTTTACTATATGATCCCTTACAAATTCTTTATTGCATTAAATACTAGGTGTCAATTTTGTAACTGCAGGATTATGTATTAATTTCATAGCTAAATTATTAATTTTGAAAATACATGAGAGTTACAAGTTTTAGTATTCAAAATGACTCTGAAGAACATTATTCTGACAATGAATGACTTTTTAAATTGCTTTTGTTAGAAACGTTTCGTTACATTTTACAAGTCAAAATAAAATATAACTTTAAATATATATGAGAACTAAAAGAATGAAAGAAATAACAAAATGTATAAGAAATAACAAAATCAACCAACAAAGTAAGAAAGAAAACAAATAAAGATTTATATATATATATATATATATATATATATATATATATATATATATATATATATATATATATATATATATATATTGGATTGCGTAATTGGTATATTCACAACTGTTTCCTTTACAAACTGTGAATGACTATGTTCAACCCCCAGATATAGCATACATACACTTGGATCTTGAACAATACCTGTGTGACAGACACATCGTTACAGACTGTGGCAGCCTGGCTTATCAGAAAACAGATGCCCTCACATGCTGGGTGGGGCAATAAATGGGGGGGGGGGGGGGGGTCACTTATATAAGGCTCTTGAGATGCCTTTAAGTTAAAGGTTTTTGGCTTAAGCCAAAGACTGGCTAATATTGATATTGTTATTTAGATTATATGTGAGTTTCACTTTCACTCTTTATTAGTTTCACTGGTAATTTACAGACCTGCCAAAGAAAGCTTAGGTGAAAGGGCACTTTACTAGTGCCGGTAATTGTGGTTTGAATCCTGGTAAAGGCTCAGCTTTCCTCTGTATTTAAATGTAATTCTGCAATCTTCGATGATAGCATAATAAGTTTATCTATACACTGGCTGTACCTTATCTCTGTAAATGATGAATCTCTACAGTGGCTTTACCTTATTTCTGTAAATGTTTAATCTATACACTGGCTGTACCTTATTTCTGTAAATGTTGAATCTATACACTGGCTGTACCTTATTTCTGTAAATGTTGAATCTATACACTGGCTGTACCTTATTTCTGTAAATGTTTTATCTATACACTGGATGTACCTTATTTCTGTAAATGTTTCATCTATATATTAGCTGATCCTTATTTTTGCAAATGTTTAATCTATACAGTGGCTGTTATCTTATTTCTGTAAATATTTAATCTATACAGTGGCTGTACCTTATTTCTGTAAATGTTGAATCTATACAGTGGCTGTCATCTTATTTCTGTAAATGTTTAAATTATACAGTGGCTGTTATCTTATTTCTGTAAATGTTGAATCTATACAATGGCTGTCATCTTATTTCTGTAAATGTTGAATCTATACAGTGGCTGTCATCTTATTTCTGTAAATGTTTAAATTATACCCTGGCTGTACGGTATTTCTGTAAATGTTGAATCTATACAGTGGCTGTCATCTTATTTCTGTAAATATTTAATCTATACAGTGGCTGTACCTTATTTCTGTAACTGTTTAATTTATACAGTTGCTGTCACCTTATTTCTGTTAATGTTTTCTTTTTCAGTTCAGAGCCAGTGTTAAGGATGTACTTAAACCAAAGCAAGGTGACCATTACCTGCTCAGATGGCTCCGGGGTAAGTGTGTCCTCCACAACACGTTGTTTCCAAGATTACTCATGTGAGACCTTCTGTACCTAGATAATCAGTTATCATCTTAAATTGTTCAACTTATATCATTGTTTATTTTAGATCTATCACAATATAGGCTGTACAGCCCAAGTTCATCATGAGCGACTAGGTAACCCCAAACACACTGTTCTCCCACTCTTGGCATGTGTATACGAGGGCTGATCCAAAATTTCCAATGTATTGGTGTTATAGTCTTCATATCTCCTGTGCAGACAACATGTTATTGTTTACTTACTGTATTGGTGTTATAGTTTTCACATCTCCTGTGCTGACAACATGTGATTGTTTACCCACTGTATTGGTGTTATAGTTTTCACATCTCCTGTGCAGACAACATGTGATTGTTTACCCCCACTGTATTGGTGTTATAGTCTTCACATCTCCTGTGCAGACAACATGTGATTGTTTACCTCCCTGTATTGGTTTTATAGTCTTTACATCTCCTGTGCAGACAACATGTGATTGTTTACCCACTGTATTGGTGTTATAGTCTTTACATCTCCTGTGCAGACAACATGTGGTTGTTTACCCACTGTATTGGTGTTATAGTCTTTACATCCCTTGTGCAGACAAAATGTGATTGTTTACCCACTGTCTCTGTTGGTGTTATAGACTTCACATCTCCAGTGCTGAAGACCTCAGTTCAATATAAGCAGTAACTTTGACAGATATTTTATTGTTTCCCTAAACTCCTGTATTGTTGATAAAAATAGTAATTGCATTGTCTGAATGCCAAGAATTTAAAGGTGGTATCTGACAGTTTGGACCGAATATTTATTTTCTCAAATAACCAAGTAATTGTTACCTAAAAATTTCCTGCAAAATGTTGTTAATTGATGTCCTATATTTTTGGGAACAGTCAAGCATATATCCCCACTCATCACTACAAACAGGTATTTCCTATCCCAGCCATGATGCAGAGATAGCTATTTTTAAACTTAGAACACCACATGACCACTTACTCTTGAAATCACATTATATCGTCATCCGGGTAATCGGCTTTGACGTCGATATCTATTTTTAGCAGAAACTGCTATCATGTTTTTTATAGAAATGGAAAGAATGATCATTAAGAGTGATTTTCTTTAGCGATTTATACTGTCTAACAATATAGTTAGTGTTCAGAATGGTCCTTATTTAGACTAAAACATAAGTTTATGCAGAAATTATGCCCAATTCCCCCAAAGCAGTTGTTAGATATTGTTACGTGTATTTGAAATAGACAAACTGTTGAATATCAACATTAAAAACAATCCAACAAAAGGGTTGGGTTTTCTTGAAAGTAATAGGATACATTGATATACATGTTTAGGATGATGGACCCAATTAAAATCAGAATATGTCAACAAATATTGGGTAATATCGTAATAAACCCAAAGCCACTATTGCCTTCTTTCAACAGTTTTCATAATATCTTTTTTTAGTAAAACTTATGGATGTGTTACAGTGACGTAATTATTTGCCAGATATTGTGGCTCACATACAGGTGGATGACAAAAAGAAAAAAAAGAATCCTTTTGTAAGATGTAAGAGAGAGAGAAAGATGGTTTACAGAACTTGTTTACTTGTGGAAACTCAGAAGGACAAGATGACTTACTATGTTGTCCTTTCTTAAAAAAGAAGTGTAAGAACCTATTGTATTAATAAGGTATAAAATAAAATATCCATGGTAAAATCTCCTCTTATGTAGTCACTCATTTTCTCACATGTTGTACATATTAAATATCAATTCTAATTTGATTGATCTAAAACGGATATTTAAAAAAAAGAAAATAAAGCTACATGGTTTTAGTATTAGGACAGGTGCCAGAGCTCTTTTTGATACTGAAAATGAAAAAAAGATTAACCTATTTTACTTTTTGCATTATTATTTTTGTGAGATTGATGAAAGTACACTATAAAAACATATATTTGGATATTATAGAATTATATTTGACAAGAATACACATTTCTAATGATGTTGGTAAGCTCAAAACTTTGTTCATTTTCCCAGCTTGGGGCTACCAACTTCAAATACAAATATCTCAAGTTGAACATGGTTAAAAGTGTTAAAAATCTGGAAATAAATTGCCTTTATAATATTTATTAGAATAAAATAAGGCTTCAACAATTTCTGGACAACGCTTACCGGTACTTTTGTATTCTGCAGTCAGATGAAAGGCAAGTTTGCCTTATGGTTGAATTAGTGATGAAGATTTCAAACTAAAGGCTTGTATTTGTATTAAAGTTAATTAAAAGATTTGCAACAGCTTCACAGTCAGTCTGCATGGATGGTTTCTTGACAGATAAATTGGTGAATATGTAGTGATTTTGAATCTTCAAGTCATGCATGTTTCTCATTTTGTCAAGAAGAAGAGAAAGTAAATGTTCACGCTTGAATTTGTTTTTATTTTTTAAAACATTTGTGAGTCTGGTTTTATAGTTCTTATAAGTCCACCTAGGTCGGTGTACAGGGACACAAAACTTCAGGTACAGAAGGCTCCACATTAAACTAGGCCACAACATACAAAAGTCATAATAATGGCAGTGGTATTGCTCTACTGT
This sequence comes from Sinonovacula constricta, assembly GCA_007844125.1. NCBI lineage: Eukaryota > Metazoa > Mollusca > Bivalvia > Cardiida > Solecurtidae > Sinonovacula > Sinonovacula constricta. The sequence goes on from CM017571.1 coordinate 46,386,939, forward strand.
CTATTCTCAGAATCTCATAAGGTACCATTGTACAACTTGTTGGCCTGATGTCCAGAAAATGTATATGTTGTTTCATGCCAGGTGTTCATGGCATGTTATTCACAGTGAAGACAGAACTATATCTGCTGCTAGTGGATACCTGTCTCCAGATAAAAGAAAGGCAGTTGATGGGGCAATAACTCTATCATACAATAGCATCCACTGTACTGGCTCTACTCAGGATATTGTCCTGTTGTCTATTAATAATCACTGGAACCCCCTCTGAGCATTTGATATATCTCAATTGTTGCTGTGTGGTATGATATCATAGTTACAGCAATATGTATTTGATATATCTCAATTGTTGCTGTGTGGTATGATATCATAGTTACAGCAATATGTATTTGATATATCTCAATTGTTGCTGTGTGTGTGGTATGATATCATAGTTACAGCAATATGTATTTGATATATCTCAATTGTTACTGTGTTGTATGATATCATAGTTACAGCAATATGTTTTTTTTGATAGTTTAAAACTTTCCTACAGGAAGACAGGAAGTATGATTGAGCTGTTCTTGTTGTAACAATTAAAATTTATCTTATTACACATTAAAACAATTTCTATGTTTACAGCAAGAAACTTTGATGCAAAGAAAGCCGAGGAAATGCTGCGTGATGTAAGTTGTTATAGAAGTTTAGCATTTGACCCATGTTACAATAAATGACAACCTATATTATTGGCTGGAAACTACATACAATCATGACAAGTTATATACTAGAAGCTTAGCGGAAAATAATGATAATTTAGATCAGACCCAGCTAGAGCTTGTTTATCATATTTTTTTATTTTTTTGTAAAGAAAAAAAGAATGATTTTGTAAACAATGCAGAGGAATTGATTTAAAAATAAACTCTGGTTACCAGATTACTTGTAAACATGTTGTCTTTTAAAAGAAAAAGATTATCTGGTCTAGATGTTGGGAGAATTAGAAGCACATTGCTATGGTTTTCAGCTGTTGATATTTTAATCCCAATCATCTTGAGTAAATCTCTGATTACAAACTGTGTATGAACAATATATGTCTTGTGTATAATGTTAGATATAAACAGTACACTGAATAAGGCAAAATCGTATGAATTGCATTTTGTAGCTGAACTTTTAAGCATGAAAACAGCATTACAGCCTCCTCTAGATAATGGTGAGGTTATTTATTGATATTTTCTCCCCTTCCGTTGACCATATATTATAACATTTTCCCCATTTGAAATTAGGTTAAAATCCCCTTCCTTGGCCTCTACTTTAAACATGTACCATACTCAAATTTCCAGGCGATAGTGTGGAGACAGCAGATCGGTGCTGACCGGATCTTCGAGGATTATAATGAACCCGAGGTGCTGATCAAATACCGCACTGGAGGAATTGTGGGTAGGGACAAACATGGCTGCCCCATCTACATAGATCCATATGGACTGGTAGATATGAAAGGTTAGTCAGTCTACAATACAATGATACAAACTGGCTCGAATCTAGAATAGAGGTCATATACAATATGATAGTACTAACACGAATTGATGGCATTGTTTCCGTCACAAGTTAATTTTTTATTAACCATCTGTGTAGAAGTCGTAAGATACCAATTTTGAACCTGAATATTTAGTGCAACTTATTTGGACAAAAGGGGACCTACACATGGTCTAACATTCTTATTAAGTCAAAGAAGGCAATTTCATTAATAATAATTCAAGATAGATTTCAAACACTGTCACGGGTTAGGATCTAAAAAATCAATTTAGGTTGAAACAAAGAGAAGTACTCTAAGTTGATATGATAATTGTGTAGTATGATAAATGGTCAATGGTTCAAAATAACATCTTTTCCTTTTTTTTTTTGAAGAAACCTAAAACTTCTTCATAATTTTTAGAAAACTTAAAAAGAAACTTGTGTCCTTTAGGCATTGTGAGGTCAGCCAAGAAACAGGACATTGTCAGGAGTTTTGTCAAGGTGATGGAAAATATACTCAAAATTTGTGAAGAGGAAGCAGAAAAGGTGAGCGACTTAATCACATTTTTTCAATTCATCACTTTAAAATGTATAAACATCTCTATTTCAGAATATTATTTGGCTAGACAAAGCACCAAGTGACCATAAGATTAAATTTATTTATTGCAGTGTCAGTTAACATTATGGCTGCCAGTGATCTTTTGTTGTGGGATTGTATTTTGATTGTTGAAGACTTTCATTATTGCCATACTGTTGACAATTATACTATGTTTTATTTCAGATCAATATAGCTGAGACTTTATCTACCATGCTAATGTTTCTTTTGATTTATTTTTTGTTCTTAAATTATATATCATAATGTTGAAATATCTTAATTAATTAATTAATTAATTTATGTATTTTGAAAAACTCACACTGGCCAAAATAGTTATTTTGGAAGAATGATTCTCAATTAATTAGTTATTTTGCATACAAAATTGTCCAAGTGACAATGAAAACTGTATTGTAAACCAAAGTACTATGGTTACCACACTGCACAATGTAGAACATGTTACTTCATTCCTCATTAATATACTTGGCTAGGCTTAATTCTCCATCCATATGATGTCTGAACAAATCCCTTGGATTCTTAATAGAAACTAAAACCACCAGACACTTCTATGTGCAACATGTGTTGTTGTATTAGACCTATAATTGTTTAACTAGAGTTTTATTAAGTTATTTGCTTACAAGATCATGCAGAAATAACAAGTCCTGGTGCTTAACAAGGAGCATTTACTGCAGATTGTGATCAGACAGTTCCGCCTCAGGGGGACGTTAGATCTGCATCTACGATCTTTGTCTAAGCTTGATACAATAATTTGTGCTTGGCAGGTTTAGAGTTATAATTATTGTTTTAATTAAGTTGAATAGAAAGTGGAGGCAGGAACAGAGATTGTAACAGCATGATCAGATGACTTGTGGCAAAGTAGACAAATAACAGTCTTAAGAGAGGTTAATTTTGTGGTTAATTGAACAATGATACACTTAAATCGGCTTTATTGATTTAGTGGTGGTGGGCCATTGATCTATAATAATTGACAATCAGTTAGACACTAGAGTCAATGATAATCAATTTTCCAAAATCTTTTTAAACCGCTTATTGTAACAACATAAAAAACTTGCTAAAAAAAAAAAAAATTAATGTCAACATTATTTTGAATTATTTTCAAATGCAGTACATATGTATATAATTTTAATTAAAAGATATCACTAGCGTAGATAGAAAATTAATAATATTACAACATTTACAATTAATAATATGGAAAACAATAATTTTTCATATTCTGCAAATAATAAAAAAAGAGTTTCTTGTACTTGCAAATATCAAAGATGTTAATAGACAAAATACATATATACATTGTACAAGGTCATAATACTATCCAATTCAATACTCGATTATCAATAGAATGTTTTTTGATAATAATTTGTAATCAATTATAGTTTTAGAACCGATTGCCCAACATTATGATCTAGTAACTGGACTAGTTTAATACCATCTAGTGTCAAATATACAATCATTTTTTTTTTTTAATCACTATAATCAGTCAGTAAATGCTTAACAGATGTATTCTGTTACAATCTATGTATTGTACTATGCAGTGGCACACAATGCCTTAATTTTAAACTGCTACAGTCCACAGCGACCTGTCTTGATGTCAGATTAGTCACCGATTATTCACTACCCAGATTTTAACATGTTAGACATATTCACAGGAGAATGCCCTTTATGTGGCCATTGAAGAGCTGGATAAAACCTTATAGCCAAATAAGTATATGTATTTGGTAATATACCATATATTGTTAAATAACATGTATTTAATGTCTTTATGCTTGATAAACCATGTTCAAATACCATTTGGCTGGTTACCTGCAATGATCATTATACCAGCTTTTATGCAAATAGTGTAGATCTAGATCAGCCAGCTTTATTTGATTTAACCCAGTATTTTATTCAATGTCCATTAAAGTCTATACAATTGTTTCTAATAAACACCATTTATGTTTAATATCAGAAAAGAGATAGAATTCGGTAAGATATGCTTGCCCCTTCCATCTAAATGTAAGTTTAGCCGATCACCATCATTTAAAGGTGTTACCCAACAGTTTATATCTCAGTTTATATCTAATACATGCAACAACATCTTACCACCTGTTCTGGGGACTTTGTGCATAATTGCTTTATAAACTTATATTTTAGTATACTAGCTGTTAATATCATTACCTCAATTGTTTGACGGTACAAATCATAAAATATATGGTGGTCAATGTCCATTATTTATGACTCTATAATATAGAAAGATAGGGATTTCAGCTAAAAATAAATATCTACATCAGAGCAGATTTCCTTGCTGATCATGTAATGATAACTGATATGTTAGTCATCACATGGTTGTCTTAGTTTACAAACAGCTACCTATGCAGCATGACTCTGATAGGAAAGACCTGTTTGCTGTGACAAATGGGGGTGTATGCTTTACTTTTTTACATGGACCTAGGGAACCAATGAACAACATTTCATGGGATCTTTTGTGTGATTCCATGAGAAAACAACAATAATTGGTTCACATTGACAGGTACTATCTTAAAGCAAATGAACAACAATCGCAGATTAAGCCTTATGTTTAACTTAACAAAGCCTTGTTGGCAATTCTGTTTTAGCCTTGTTACAGCAAGAAACTCATCACTAAGGTCAGCCTGGCTACTGCAGGTCAGAGGAAGATTTAGTCATTTATGTTATATTATAGGAATATCTATTAACATAAATATGCCTAAAGAAGACAAATAAAAACATCTGATGAGAAGGACAGTCACCCAAAAAATATTTGACTTTTTCTATTATTATTACATTTTTGCAGCCTGTTAGAAATATAACTTGATGAGAATTAAAACATATCCTTTAGGTACTCTAGGGCAGCTGTAAAATCTTTGATAGGTGATCAATCAATGATTGATTGTTTATTTCAACTGATCAAACTTTTATTTTAGCAGAATTTGCCATGGATTATATACAGGTACATTTATTGAGAATAATAACTTTTTTTTCTAGGTATGTAAATCAAATCCCAGAACAATATTCAAATATTTGTTACGTGTATTCAAAAAATATTTGAATATTCGAAACAAACTTACATCAGAGTGGCACATAACAAAATAATTCGGCCTTACATTTAACACGCATTTTATTTATAATTCCTTTGAATGTTTACATTACTCACCTAACTTTATGCAGAAGAGCAAATAGAATTATGACCTATTCCTAGAGATCCTAGAGGTAAACTTTAAAATGACGATTTTACTATGACAACATAATCACTCCACCATTATCTTGTTTATATTGAAGAACTGGAAGCTGTGTTACTTTTCTTGGTCACCAATAACTTGAAAGTAAATTAAGTCAATTCAAAAAGTCTGATTTAATGTGTGATCTATTGTGGCATTTTCAGAGGTCTAGGTACAGGTGATACAGGATCGACTGAGAGACAATTAGGCTAATGCACAGGTTTTAATTAGGGGAATCACTAAGTAAACAACTAATTATGAATTCTGATTGTTAAATTGTTATTGGCTGGGAAAAAAACGATTGGTCAGGTGTTAATCCGAAGCCATAAAATGCAAATTAGCGACACTAAGTTACAAATACACAAGTGACAATTACTGATTGTGATTGGTTAGTGTCAGAATTACCAGATTGATGTTGTTACATGTCAAGGATCGAGACCATCAAGTTAAAAAATACACCTGTGCTAAAAAAAAAACATGTTTATTTAAGCTGGAATGAAGGGTATCAGTTATAAAATATGTATGCTTAGTTAAACAAAGCAATGTATAATTTAATAATGACTTGAGATTATGTTGTTTATTCAGCATACATATTTCAACGATATAATATATAAATAATTTTAGAATTATGCATTAAACACTCAATAGCTTGCTTGCTACAGTTAATGTGTCAAAAATATGAATTTATCATACAACCCTCTTAAACATGCAAAATTGACCACTACGATGATATTTTCTTTTCGTTTTGAATTTAGAATTATTATGAATTAGTATCCTGTTCCAAATTACAGTAGATGCCAAATGGCAACTTTAAAAGTATCACATTTATAATTTTAAACATACAATCCTATATGGGAGACTCTTAGGAAAATATAAATACATTTCATATGTGTATAAAATTATAAATAACTCTGTATTTGTATTTAACATTCATTCCAAAAATGTTTGCAAAAGATCTATGTAATTTCTCTAGCCAGGAACAGAAAGGTAATATATGTAAACCGGAAAACATTATCAAAATATACTAATGATGTCACGCTTTAAAAGGTTAAAAGCCGATGAATACAGAATAAATAGAATTGTTATACTCATGTAGGCTTATGACGTCGATGAAATTGTCGAGCAGAAAATCGCGGTGACAGAAAATCGCAGATGTCGCGGTATTGTACGGGAATGCAATACCCGTGTGCAGTAGAGTGGTTATAATAAAGTTAAACTAAAGTTTTGTTTTAAAAGTAATCTGGTTGTATATTAAAAATAAAATAAGTTCTGGTGGACTGTAATGAAAATAGCGCATGGTATAATGTGGTTCATTAATTACCAGCAATCCCGATGGAAGAGAGTAGAATCAGTCTTCAGTAACTAGATCAGTTGACTGCCCCATGTACTGACATGTGTGTTTATTGTAAACTGACATCCAGTTTTCATAGCTCTGCATGTGATGTAACTGGGTATAGGTGGCGCGAGAGCAAGAACAGGGTCGCGCGAGGTAACATAATACTCTGGATTGTATACTTAAATCGTAGCCTCCCCCCCCTACCCCTACCCCTACCCCTACCGAGCACAATTACACATGGCCAGCACCCTTTAGTCGTTTGGTGACAATAAGGTCAACTACAGAAATACAATTTTATTATTTTTACTAAAATAACAATCGTTAATAAGTGAATAAAAATTATAAATTATTCGAATCCCTTGATCTCTATTCGAATACTGCCATGATATTCTAAAGTTCGAATATTTGTTAACATCCCTACTTTGTTCATGTAGATTGAATTGTTGTTTTTGATTGATTTTACTGACTCATACCATTGTAGCACAATCGGGAGGCCATAGACAACACTCTGGTGATCTATGACCTTGAAGGAATGGGTGTTAAGCACCTCTGGAAACCAGGTACCAGCAAGTCAATATAGCATCAATGTACACTAACCACACAACTGCATGCAGGGAACCAAGCTGTGGCCTATTTTTCTTTGTAATCTTGTAACCACATTGTGGTTCTATGTTTAGTTATCCCATATTCCACAGTTTCTAGAAATATTGTTTATTGTAAAAGGTTATTACTTCATCCCTTTAAAGTCATTTAAGTACAGTGTAAAATTAAAATATAAATGCTGATACCAGGAAATGGCAAGTTCTTTTTATTATACATCGCCTTTGGGAATGTAAGTGTGTCTGCTGAATCATTGCAGAACATGGCTAAGTGTGTTATAACCCAGATTGTGCCATTAAAGTCTCCTAACAAAGGACATAAAGGTCACAAAACAGTTTGATATTGACTGAGCAGTAAATAGTGTAGATTCTGATCAGACATCTCCCGTTCTGAGCAGCACTGTATGCCTGTGATTACTCAATAAGTGCTTAATAGCAGGCTAAGACTCCTAAAAGATGCCTGACATTCTTTTTTTGCTTTTGATGTTAACCTTATTACTGCACTTCAAAATTTAATGTTCATGTGTTGTAATTTATACATAAAACTTAAATGTTTTGTGTTATTTTAAATGTATGTTATCAGTCAATAGTCTTATTCATTGAAAACAGTGCAAGTACATTCATTTAATATTCTGCCCCTTTAAGTCACAACATGCTCAAGATGAGCTTTTTGTTCGCTGTGTTGTCATCATTAAAAATTTCCTTGTTAACGCACTAGCAGCTACAGTTTTTATCCAATTTTCACCCGACTTGGTAAAAATATTTGTCTATGCAAAATTAAAATGGGTCAAATGGGGTCAACAAGTTGCCTTTGCTGTGCTACCTTTAAAATATTTCTCAAACTGCATGTTCAAAGTTACTTATTTCTTGGTGTATGGAGCATGCTTGCATGCTGTTACACTAGGATATGGATCTATGATAAAAGAATATTTACAAACAACTAGCAAATGGTAAAACAAATATTTACTGACAATGTCTTGCCATGATTGTAGGATTAAAGAAGGCATCTCCCTGATCCATTAAAATAGCAACATTGTTACTGAGACATGTACATTAATGGATGAAAATGATGGACGGAAAAGATCAATCATTTGTTGACATTCATGTAATTCTCATTTGGAAAGTTGTAACTATATTTCTTAGTGTTATTGGTGGTTAGTGTACATTTGCAGGTCTTGACATATAGGTCTGCATGTGACAGTGGTATTGTTCTTACTCTTTGTTGCTTGTATGTCCATTTTGTTGCCAGTGATTCCTTAAAGTGTCAATGCTAGACCTATTTACAAATATTTCTTTATTTCAGTTACCATAGCAACCATTTTGCTTTAAATGTTGTGCTATCTAGTTGCACATATTTGCATTCTGGATCTACTTTTGCTTGTTTGTGTTGCACATATTAAATAAAATACCCGTTGCCTGTTAAGTGAATTTTAAAGGACGTGTATTTTCAGATTGCCTCAAGCCTTATTGATGCTCTTCATCATGTGTTAATATTTGTTTGCTTTGCTTCTTAGTCTTTTGAGAAAGTAAGCTTTTGTTGAAGTTATAATTGGATTGCTTTGAGGAAGATTTGATATGTTATCTATGATCAATTAAAAGAGTTTGCTTTTTTATGACAAGATTAAATTGTACATGTACTATTAATAAGCCAAGTGAAACAGTGCATGACATAGTTACATCAAAAGAAATTGATGTATTTCTGTGATAATATTAAATAGTACATATACTGTTATTAAGCCAAGTGAAACAGTGCATGACATGGTTAAGTACCTTTATTGATACTCAACATCCAATACACTTTAGTTCAGTGAGAAGGGTGTAAAGCCACAAAACTCATGAAATGATTCGCTGCATTTCTGCATAATTATGATTCTAACACAGTAATCTCTATAACTGGTTCATTCGTAATTTGGAACTTATTATATACCGGTACATCTGTTATAATGTGTATCATATAAATATATATATATATAAATATATATATATATATATGGTTATTAGTATAAACAATTTTATATGATATATATATTTTGTTTTTATTTATTCTAATAACCATTTCTTAATACTGAAAGTTGTTTACCATAAATATACCAAAAACCTTTCAGTATTCTCTGTTAACAATGGGTTGGAATCCTATTATCTATTTTGTTCAAATGAATCATTGGCATCATATTACACTCTTGATTAATTTGTCTCAATACTTATAAGTAACATAGAATGAACATGTTATTTGTTACTTTCATTGCCCATATCTACACTTGGTAGAATAGGGACTGCCTCATGTAAGTTGTGTTAACACAGTACATGTAATGTATAAATAGATTTTACACAAAAGCTCACTTCAGGATTATATATATCAAAAGGCATGCATCAGTAGTTTTAAAAATGAAGTGTATGGAAATTTAGAGTTTACCTTCTATTGAAGCTTGAAGAAGATGATTTGGGATAATATAAGCATTCCTTGTTTGTTTTTGTGAATAACAGGTGATAAATAATGGTTATTTAATTTAAACCAAATTGAGTTTGTTAAAACTTTAAACCATCTTCAAGATTAAGTGATCAGATAAGACTCAGCATGCATTACATGCAATACTTTCTATGCCCTGAGAAAGTATAACTTTTAGCTTGAGTAAGAGTTTCAAGCATCTGATTGGTCAGTTAGTGTATGCAGCCTTAGATTGAACCAATCAGATGTGAGACAATGGTCTCGGATATGTTAAACAATGATCTCAGAGATGTAGGACAATGGTCTTAGAAATGTTAGATGTGAGACAATGTTTTACAAAATGTTAGACAATGGACTCAGAAATGTTAGACAATGGTTTAGAAATGTTAGACAATGGTCTAAGACAATAGACTCTGTTTTTGCAGATTTCCGATCATGGAAATTAAAATGACATTCTTGTATTCTTTTTTTACCTGGGGAAATATTACCATTGAGCACAAGATACACATGAATTTAGGTGGGGCTTCCGTACATCTTATCAACATACAAATCCAAAGTTTTTTCAACCCTTAAACATGAAATATTAATTTAGGTATTTTTCAAATCTGGTGACAACAATACACACATACTCTGGCTTTAGTGTAGGATTCTAAAGGACGAAAACTGTCATTCACTCTGACACACAGCATTTCAGGGCATTTGGTTGGTCAGTTATGAAATGTGAATATGTAGCTTTGACTTAAGCTATGGGTCTGCTCTTTCAATCAGTCATGTAACAATGACTGACATGACTTTAAGCATCCAACGAGTTAATTTTAATTCCAAAATAATATCTGACCAATAACATTCTTTGAAAAGTGTCCCAGACTTTTGTTTTGTTTTGTTAAGATTGAGAATGAATATACAGTGGTTTAAAAATTAGGATTATTTTGATAAAATATTCTTTAACTATAGTGACTTGTGTTTGCATCATGTATAAAGATTTGAAAACAACACAGAAGCACAGCAAAATTAACCCTGCCCATTGGGCCTATAAATGTCCTGGTAGGAAACAAAACACAAGTTTGTATCCTGGTCTGTAAAGAATAAAGATTAAGCTGCTACATACAGACTTATTCTGAAGCATCTGATTGGTCCAAAACTCATTTAAATCTGACCAGTAAAATGCCAGTAAAACAGTTCCAGACATGATCACAGGTTTTAAGTCTATTGAGAGTTTTTTTTTTATTTTTATTTTAATTGCTTGTAATTTCATATGGTTTATTTACACCTGTTTGAATGTGTTTGTGTTAATTTTGCTTTTAGTCTGGGTCATGTTCTCAAAATTTTGTTTATATTTACATTTTTGTTTGTTATTGTTAAATGTGTTAAAAACATTGTTGTCTTTTTTCAATTCAAGTAAATGTTTAAAGCATTGTTTCCTTGGATCACTGTAAGTAATGTTGTGCCCTATTATTAACAAATTAATTGCTTTGTTTACTCGAGAGTTTAAACAGGCACATTTTCAATGTAAATACAGATGGGTGGATTGTTGAAATTAGATGTTCTTATTGTTTCATACCTGGCTACACAAACTGTTAGATGATAAAATAAAAACTGTTCAGTGTTGTACATTTAGTTAGACACATATTATTTGTTTGTAGACCATGCATTGAGATAGATCTACCAATTGTGTTTTTTTCAGCTTTTATCTTTAGTATAATCATTCATTTGGGGTTTTCACTTTTTCTTTATTGATCTAACAATTCTGTTCTTTTTACCAAACTATTTAAGATATTATGTTGAAGTGTATGTAAATCAGTTTTTTATTCTGTTAAATTTTTACTTCACTTCAGTTACCACATTATTTCCTGGGGGCTCCAGATGACTGATTAATGTTACATTTTTACTTCACAATACACCATATTTTATAACAACTAAATGCAATGGTAACAAAGTTTTGACTTAGTAGCACATAGTGTAGATGCCGACAAGACAGCTACCAGCAGGGGCCTGGCTAATCTGGATCTACACTATTTACCAAAGATGGAAGAAGTTTTGTTTATAAGGCTTACTGTTTTGATGCTTAAATGTTGGCTGAAAATGTCCAGTCAAAGTAGTTCAAATTTTGGGGACACTTTAAAGATCACAGTTCATCACAGTCCATCACAGTGTGGGTTCAAGTCTGGATTGGGGCAAGAACTTTCTTATGTTAGGGTCTTAGAGCTGACATTCAGCGTGCCAGTGGTTCTTTCCAGAGACATGTCTTGAGTCATCTTCCACAAATAAAAAGCTGGACATTGCCAGTATGATTGTAATTGTGTTGGCAACATGTTTAAAAACCGGCCGCAATAGCTCAGATGGTAGAGCGTCGGCTTGCGGATCGGGAGGTCGTGGGTTCGAACCCTGGCCGGGTCATACCAAAGACTTTAAAGTTGGTAGTAGTGGCTTCCCTCCTAACGCTCGGGGCTACGGGGACAGCATTACGCCTGACTCGTCGGTGTCAGTATAATGGACCGGCCGGGTTCAGTCCCTGGGCACCTCATAAGTGCCCCTGTGCTGTAATGATAGAAATGTCGCTGCGCAGTATCGGCAAAAATGCCGGCTAATCCCATCCCATCCCATGTTTAAAAGATAAAATAATAAGAAAAGTTCTGTCTGATGGTAGTATTGTTGCAATTATGTTTTATGCATTTGCAGAACTGTGTCAGAACTGGAGCCCTGTTATCAATATGTATGGTTAGGTTTTAATGAGTTGCTTGTTTCTGTTTCCCTCCAGAACAACCAACAAGACAAACAGGAGTTGTTACTGATTTATGACTTGAAAGGCGTCGGGTTAAAACACTTAGCTAAACCATGTATGTACACCTCACACCTGTCACCATCTCATATGTATCTCACCTATGTCTCACTTGTGTCTCACCTGTGTCTCACTTGTGTCTCACCTGTGTCTCTCCTGTGTCTCACTTGTGTCTCACCTGTGTTTCACCTGTGTCTCAACTCTGTCTCACCTCTGTCTCACTTGTGTCTCACCTGTGTTGCACTTGTGTCTCACCTCTGTCTCACTTGTGTCTCACCTGTGTCTCACCTGTGTCTCACCTGTGTCTCACCTATGTCTCACTTGTGTGTCACCTGTGTCTCACTTGTGTCTCACCTGTGTCTCACTTGTGTCTCACTTATGTCTCACTTGTATCTCACCTGTGTCTCACCTGTGTCTCACCTGTGTCTCACTTGTGTCTCACTTGTGTTTCACCTGTGTCTCACTTGTGTCTCACCTGTGTCTCACCTGTGTCTCACCTGTGTCTCACCTATGTATCACTTATGTCTCACCTGTGTTTCACCTGTGTCTCACCTGTGTCTCACTTGTGTCTCACTTGTGTCTCACTTTTGTTTCACCTGTGTCTCACTTGGGTCTCACCTGTGTCTCTCCTGTGTCTCACTTGTGTCTCACCTGTGTTTCACCTGTGTCTCAACTCTGTCTCACCTCTGTCTCACTTGTGTCTCACCTCTGTCTCACTTGTGTCTCACTTGTGTCTCACCTATGTCTCACTTATGTTTCACCTGCGTCTCACTTGTGTCTCACCTGTGTCTCACCTGTGTCCCACCTATGTCTCACTTGTGTCTCACCTGTGTCTCACTTGTGTCTCACCTATGTCTCACTTGTGTCTCACCTGTGTTTCACCTGTGTCTCACTTGTGTCTCACCTGAGTCCCACCTATGTCTCACTTGTGTCTCACTTGTGTCTCACCTGTGTCTCACTTGTGTCTCGCCTGTGTCTCACCTGTGTATCACTTGTGTCTCACCTGTGTCTCACCTTTGTCTAACCTGTGTCTCACTTGTGTCTCACCTGTGTCTCACTTATGTCTCACCTGTGTCTCACTTGTGTGTCACCTCTGTCTCACCTGTGTCTCACCTATTAACAACACCAGTCCTGGTTTGGAATACATCATGTTTTGTTTTTGCACAATTAACTCTCATTATACTATATTATGCTATACTAATTATAAGGGATGGCAATGCTTAACTGATTACCAGTTAACAGGTTAATCTCTTCCCATTTAGGTTGACATGTTCCAAGTTATGTAACTGGTTAATTGTTCTTACATATGTATGGAATATGTTGGGTAATGTACGTAATTAATAAATTTGTAAGTATCTATTGTCCAAAATCACTACAATGACTTCTCCCAAGTACGCAAGTGACTATATGTCCAAGATATTAATATAGTGGACCATTTCACAAAATAACAATATACAGGGGCGTGCCTAGGCGACCTTTGAGTATATGCACTATTCCTGGGGGGTGGGGGTGGGGGCTTTTTGTCCCTTAGAACGCCGTAGATGCATTTTGGGGAGAAACTCTGTCACAGTACAACGAGCAGGAAGTGACAGGACAGAAATACGTCAGGTAGGATTGCAGAAGTATTTTTTAGAATTTGGAAAAGGGTTAAAGAACTCTAATTTAAAAAATGAAACAGCTAACAACAAGTGCCAAACACAGGTTATGTACGATTTTTATTTGCTTTTTGACGTTTTTATTTTTTTTCAATTTTTGGAAGCAACTGTACGCAAGTGCGTAAGCCCAGGCACGCCCCTGATATACTGGAATATATAGTCTGAGAGTAAGGATAGTACATTCTAATATATAGATAAATACAGTGTACATCTTTAGCATTAACTGTTTGACACTGTTTTCTTCATAATTCATTGTTTGAAAAAGTCCAATTGACTCATCTATGTTAAGCATCGTACATGTGGCATTTTTTTGCATACATTTGCATGCTATTTTCTATTGTCTATTAGTATCAACAACCATCAGTTGCCTTTACAATCACACAAGGCATAAATTTGATAGCTTCTAAATGTTTACATAGATTAATTTGGAAGTGCAAATAATGACCACATAAGTAAATAAGTAAATCTTCTTCTAAGTACTAAAAGAGAGTGGTAATATTCTTCTGGTAAACCAGTTAAGCAGCCAAATGTTTAAAAAGGTTTGATTTCGTAACTGTTGACATCCCTATTAATAACTAACTTCTTCATTGTTTGCTAAAGAACACATGCAATTAAGCTAACTTATTACAAGAGACTGCAATAAAAAGTGGGATCTAGACTTGCACTATTGGCCTATAATCAGATCAGTTTGTGTTCAGCTGGCTTAAGGTTAACTATCCATTAATACATAAGTCTGTAAGACTTTGTCAGACTAAGATGAAACTTTGTAGAAAGATTTATCACAATTGGGACATGATGTGCATGATATGTTGATACATTTCTTCATCTTCTTCTTCTTCTTCTTATGGAGTTATTACGCTTTGATTGAAAGAAAAAACGATTCCCATTTTTCTTCAAAGGTGTTTTGCTGGACTTAAATAAAACTTACTGGGTAAAAGAAAAATGTATAACAATTGGAAAACTATGCACCTCAAATGTTGTAATGCTTTATGTCTCTTAATGAGGTTATTGCCCATGTATTTTAAACCAGAGTAAAACATCATTTATTTCAGTCCGAAGCCTTATATCTAAATAGTGGTTTGTTCAATGTTAGATTTAGACTTGTTTGAAAAGTTATTAAAATGAGGAAGTTGTGCACATCAAGTGATGTCATATTTTACTAATAAATTATGTAACAGCATCCAATGCTGTCATATTTATAGCTTTCTAAGAATTTTCTCAGCACATGTTAGTTATTTCCTCATTCCTCAAAATTGCTGGAAGCAATGGCCTTGATGAGTATATGAGCCTTATTTGTTTTGAAGTCTGTGGAATAAAGGTCAAAGTCACAGCAACGTTAGATCTGAATTTAGTTTCAGATATATATCTAGAGAAACACATGAGCCTACAACAGCCATGATCATAAACCAGATAAAATGTATGCCCTATAGCCAGTTTTAAATGTAGTGCATAAAACTACATCAAAGCACATAAAAAGAACAAACACCCTTGTATAATCCAGCAAGCATCTGACAAGCTGACTCTAAGGAATGTTTGTCCTTCAGTCAATCAGTCTCTCCACTATCCTGTTCACCCCAAAACTTGCTTTTTTAGTTAGATGCAGTTTCCAACTGCTAAAAAAGCTACATAATTCTTTTGATGTTTGCAACCTAAAAAAGAACACTGTAATGTTCATAAGGTTTACATTCAAACAAATTATCAGTGTTAATATTGTTTTTTAATGCATTATTATTTTGTTGATATGTCGTTCCATTTATCAAGCCAAAAATAAAATGGGCAAAAAATAAAATTGTGCTCTAGTGTATATAAAATATAAATGTCAATTCTAAACTGTAATTAGCTTAAGGAAGCTGATACCTTTTACAAGTTGAACAAAATATTCATTTCATGAAAATATAACTGTTTTAGTCATGTATTGACAGTCGCAATTGATTACTTTTATATTTAATTATTCTGATTGTGTTTTTATTTAGATTATCTCAATTTATCCTTTCATTTATAGTACATGTACACGATTTTAAAACTTTACCTATTTTTTCATATTCTTTAAATCAGTCCAAAGTATTTCCAACACCTGTATGTTTCCTCATTTAATAGTAAATCCATGGTCAAACCAGGCAACATATAAACCCCAAGTAGTGCAGATTCTACTAAAAATAAGACTGATAATAGTGATTGCTTCACCAAGGCGTAAAATGGCCAATGTATGAGTGAAAGGGTTATTATATTAGTATGTACATCTTCTAAGGTAGTTACTAGTGTCTGTCTCTATATCCTAGTCATTTTGTACATAACAATTTTACTCTAGAATAGTGTGTTTTCTGCACTTGCTTAGCCTTATATTGTTTTAAAACACTCCTTGTTGCATGAGGAAAATAAATATACTTCAAATATACACATCTCTTATAGTTGCTCATCATATTGATTTACTTTTTTCTCTGTAAATTGATATTAATGTGTATGTCTTATCAGTTTTGTTTGTCTGTACAATCATTCTGGGATTAGTTGCTCTTTGCCCTTTTTATTTGTATTATTATGCTCGTACATATTTCCAGTATCTTTTTATTTGTATTATTATGCTCGTACATATTTCCAGTATCTTTTTATTTGTATTATTATGCTCGTACATATTTTCAGTATCTTTTTATTTGTATTATTATGCTCGTACATATTTCCAGTATCTTTTTATTTGTATTATTATGCTCGTACATATTTCCAGTATCTTTTTATTTGTATTATTATGCTCGTACATATTTCCAGTATCTTTTTATTTGTATTATTATGCTTGTACATATTTCCAGTATTAACAGATATTGTAAAGGCAGTTTATGTTTTTCTTTACTAAACATTAATTTCTAGTTTCTTAATTTCATATTAGTTATACCCCAAAAACTAGGTATATATGGGTGCTATATTAAAATCACATTTTATTGGTAGGTCAGCCTGTAGGTGAGATTTGTCTGTGCTATCTCTTGGCTTCCTTTTGTCACAATTTTATTTTACCTGACAGGACTTGTAAAATACCTTGCCTAGTTGTGCATCTCACTGACATTTCATCAGAAGCTTGTTTTTAAAGGCGTTACTGTTCTTCAATTTAAATATTAAATTAATTTTGTCCCTTTCTTTTTCTCTGCTGTCTTTGGATTTTAATTAAAACTTACAGCACTGGGTAATAACAAGCCTAGTTATGCACATTTTTGCTATTTAAGGAATGAAGTTTTAATGAGCTGCTTCACTTTGTTATTTTGATTAAATATATTGTGTCCATATCTTTTCTTTCCAAACATTACTCTGATTTTCAGCCTTCTAACTATAAATGCTAGTTGCATATATTTTTGGCACAACACGATTTCCTTAATCTTAGATGAGTAATGGTCCCTTGTTAGATTATTAAACAGTATTTGGTACTGTTTGTCACCTACCATTGGTTGAATTTTTTTTAACTTCACAACAATTTTAAGTATCAAATCTACTTGCACATATTATAGGCTTGCCATGCTTGCTTTTACTTTCACAGAGTTATGGCCCTTTGTTATATTTATTAAATAAACCTTTGTCTGAATTGTTACCTGTGAATCTTTTGTCTTAATTTAATGAAACTTGTGTAGTATGTCAAGACTTGTTCTGACATAGTAACTGACAAGGCAGTATCTGGAAATAGTTCTCCTATTCGCTGATTTATCTTGTTTATATTTTATTATATTTAATTATACTAGTAATTTGGTCACCAAATTATGTCACCAAAATGTATGGCTTTCTGTCAGATTTGAAATCTGCTTAAAGTAGAAATCATTAGTGCATCCAAAATAGATTTTAAATACTTAAAAGCTAGATTGATTAATGTGTGACTTTCACCATCATACCATTGAAGTTGTGATAAAGGTTGTCCAAAATAATGGGGTTCCTTCAATAACGGGTGCATTTTTCTTCTTAACAATGCAAATGGTGTTATCTTTCATTTATTTTCTGCTATGAAGTACAGGATACATTACCTTAACTGACTTTAGAGTTTCAATAGAGAGGGTAACTTTTGCTTTGCTGTGGCTATATTAGTCAGTTATTGTTTCAAAACAATTAAAAACAATTAAACAAAAAATCTCTTTATACATTCTCCATGTTATTTGTAAAATATTTGTAAAAATAAGTATAAAATATTTCATTTAGTAATTTATAAATTATTTCAATAATTATAAATATATTATTTTACTTAAAATATTATGTTTTAAGCAATTGTGTATTTATTACTGTCTGTTAAAGAATTAAAATAGTTTAAAATTAATAAAACTTTCAATTTTGACTGCAACACTTTTTTGTCTAGGAACATAAAATTTTAGTTTACTCATATTAAATTAATGAGTGTTGATAAAATTTAAGTGTTGTTTTTTCACTCATTTTTGTAAAATTCCTCCATATCTGGCCCATTTAAAGTGACTTTGACCTCTATTTTAATCAGCTGTGGACCTGTACCTGACCCTTGTTGATCTCGCAGAGAGAAGATATCCAGAGACTCTCAGGAAGGTGTTTGTCATCAATAGTAAGTCAGAATTAGTCAGTATGTTTACATTTCATCAAGGTGTATTTAGTTAACTTGGGAAATTTTACCTTTAAAATTTTACACAATATCCCCTCCTATACTTCTGTTGATGCATTAGAAACCTTAGCACAAAACTAAATAACACATTTTGTTATGTTAACTCATCATCATCATGGAAATTACAAAGTAAAATTTGGTTAACTTTTACTCCTGCAACACCTCTACAACCATGCCAACTTTCTGTCCAACTCTGTTCTTGGCATCCTTAGGGCTGAGGCAAGCAACCTTCATGTTCACCAAGCCCATCTCAGACCATATTTTTCAGTTTGAACATTCAGCCATGTAACTAAACATTCTTGTTGCCATGCTGCAAAGTCTGTTGCCATGACAATATGTTTCTATGTCCCAGGTCCCAAGATATTCCCGATAATCTGGTCACTGGTGAAGCCCCTGCTCCATGAGGCCACAGCCAGCAAGGTCCATTTGCTGGGCTCCAACTACTCCCATGCCCTGCTACAGGAAGTGAATCCAGACCAGCTCCCAGCATGCTATGGGGGCACACTTACAGATGCAGATGGTGACCCCAGATGTAAAACATGGGTAGGTTGAGTAGTAATGAATTAAATGTTCATTTGTTAAGATTTTATCACAAAAAAATCAGTCAGTCTCAAAGACAACAATTTAAAACAGCTCACTGGTTTTATTTGAACTAGATTTAAATCTTTTCAAATCAAATGTTTTATTTTGTGTTCGGTTCATTTATACTTTTTGATATGATATCTATAGTCAGCATAAATATGTATTAGTTCAGATCTAGATATCACATAAAACACAACTCGTGCTGTACGTTTGACATTTATTCTACAACTAAACTACATCCACTGATGAGCATGGCCCGCAGGCAGATTAATACCGAGCATGTGCATTGAGTCAAATGGTTAGTATAAAACATCAAATACATGGGAATTTAACATTTGACGTTCATGTATGAGGCACCCTGACAGGTCTGTACGGAGATCTTAGATGCAAAACCTGGGTTAATAGGATGGAATGTTTTTACAGCATGACTACCTTTATCCTTGTTTGACTGAAGGACATTGAACAACTTTGTAAGCCTCCATGGTTTGACATAAGCAAGTGCATGATAGCTCTCTTTACCATTATGCTATGATGGTGTGACTGCCAATATTGATAAACAAAATGAACAAGCAGTGTTTTAACTGCAGACTTAATGTAAAGTTCTGGATACATTCTTTGAAAATTGTTTCAACTTCTTCTACAGATTTGCCAGGGTGGAACTGTGCCAAAAGAATACTACATCCAGACGAACACAACCAACGCCATGACAACAGAAACTATAGGCAGGGGGTCTTCCTTGCAACTGGAGTTTGTGGTGCATGTACCCAATAGTGTGATAAGGTGAGAATAGAGTAACAGATGAATGAAGTGTGATTATGTGAGAATACAGTAACAGGTGAATGAAATGTGATTATGTGAGAATACAGTAACAGATGAATGAAGTGTGATTATGTGAGAATACAGTAACAGATGAATGAAATGTGATTATGTGAGAATACAGTAACAGATGAATGAAGTGTGATTATGTGAGAATACAGTAACAGATGAATGAAATGTGGTTATGTGAGAATAGAGTAACAGATGAATGAAGTGTGATTATGTGAGAATACAGTAACAGGTGAATGAAATGTGATTATGTGAGAATACAGTAACAGATGAATGAAGTGTGATTATGTGAGAATACAGTAACAGATGAATGAAATGTGGTTATGTGAGAATAGAGTAACAGATGAATGAAGTGTGATTATGTGAGAATACAGTAACAGGTGAATGAAATGTGATTATGTGAGAATACAGTAACAGATGAATGAAGTGTGATTATGTGAGAATACAGTAACAGGTGAATGAAATGTGATTATGTGAGAATACAGTAACAGATGAATGAAGTGTGATTATGTGAGAATACAGTAACAGATGAATGAAATGTGGTTATGTGAGAATACAGTAACAGATGAATGAAGTGTGATTATGTGAGAATAGAGTAACAGGTGAATGAAATGTGATTATGTGATAATAGAGTAACAGTGTAAAGGAGTGTGATCAGGTTAGAAAAAGTTTGACAGGTTTATTATACAAGTAACTGTTTCTATGGTTCATCTGTGTACAGCATAGACTGGTACTTCAAGTTTACAAGTTTGTTTAAGTACACAGTACATATAGATTGATAGTTTTGGTTTATAGCAATTAAAACTTATCGTGCATCAACACAGATATGAAAAAGATAATATGGACAAAAGATCAAAAATATTGCTTATGCAAATATTTTTCAGAATTTATCAAGTGAATAATATTGACTGACTTGTACCTAAGGATAATATAGCTTTATATACCAGAAGATGGGTAAATATAATCATGCAGTTAGTGTTGGTCATTTTAACCTTAAGTGTTTTGCTACTTTCAACATGGCTAAAACTAGAAATTCCAAAGACTTCATAGTTTTCCAGAAGGCCTGTTGTGTATTGGAGTTTTACCGCCAGCAAGTTCTTGAGGTTATCATTAATAAGCTGTATGACACCAAATCACCCTTACAGGTAGCCTGAACAAGACTCCAAAATATGAAAATGTTAAAACATTAACATAATTACTATAACATAAAAAAAAACCCTATTGTTTTATTGAGAGTTGTGTTTTTTTAATGTTATCTTTATAAATTGTCTATACACAGGTATGAGTACCATACAGAGGGGTACGATATAGGATTTGGTGTGTTTAGAAAGACATCTGCTGAGCGTCAGAAGGCAGCAGAAATGGTGTCGGTTCTAGAAACCACGCGTAGCAACAGTCATTTTGTCCCAGAAGATGGTTATGTAGAGTGTAGCTGTGCTGGAACATGTAAGTGAGAAATTGGAAAATTGTATTTAAACAGATATAAGTATATTTTCTGTCTAGAAATACCATTGATATATTAACAACTTAGTAGCATTAACAATGATCTATGGCTTTTGATTCTTTAAACTGTATGAATCAATGACTGATTATTAATGAAAAATAATTTGTATAAAGCATCAACATGTTTAACCTTTAATTGATGGTTAGCTGTAAACTGAATGACTTTCACTTTATGTTAAACCACAATGTGCTTTTTGTACTGAAGTTAGAATAAAAGCCATATTTAAATGGAAATTATTAATACTTTCAATATACAAAACTTTTATATCAAATATTCTATCTTATGCCTCTATTAACCCCATCAGGTGTCTGTCGGTTTCAAAATCTTTTTCAGCAACAAAAAATGAAAGATTAGGAAACATGGTCTTTGTGATGTATTATCGTAATTTCATACTGTTGTTATGGTATCTTCCAGATGTGGTGAGGTTTGACAACACATACAGTTGGACACGCAGTAAAAAGATTCATTATATCATCGAGGTGCTGGAACCAAATGAGAGTGAGATCTTAGTGGAAGAGGAGGAAGAAGAGGAGGTGAGGGGCGGGGAGTTGGCCAGTAAAGAGACAACCTGATTTACAGCCCAATACAGCATCACTGTAGTTTCCATAGCAACTTTTCTAGCCTAAGTCCATAAAATGTGTATATCAACAAATGTCTGTATAATTTACACAGTATTACATTCCATCTTCTGATTCTAAGAAGGTACAACTAATCTCCATTTTTTGTTTATATGCCATTCATAGACTGGTCAGAGATAACTTTGAATTGTTTCGTTCCCTATTGTTTCAACCCTCACTGGTAGCCCCAATTCTCTGTCTGTAACTTCTTTGTTGGTTTATTTTTCACAATTCTGACTCTATCTTAAGGTATGTTTCTTTAGTATAGTATGTTAATTGGATGTTTGCTTGTTTATACAATTTTTATCCTTTGTATATCTTTATCATATAATTGACCCACACTAAAGACTTAATTTTTTGCTAAAACAGTGCTCCTCACTTAAGCAACATCAAGCGGAAAGAGAGAAATTGGTTGCTTAAAGAGGTGTTGTTGCTCTGGAGAGTTAACCCCTATATATGCTTAAGTATTTTAGTATCAGTGGTATTCAGGGTTTTAAAACTTATTAATGTCATAGGCTGTCTTCTGCCATTTTCTTTTATAATAGTTTTATTACTTCTTTAATTTTATTTAATTTTATTAAAATTAAAAACAGATAATTATTTTTTAAAGTTTGAATTATTTATTTAGTTCAGTTTATTAACTTTTTAATTTAGTTGATTTTTATTCTTTGGTACTATTTCTTTACATATTGTTATGATGTTCACATCCAACAACAAGACCAAAAACACATTCACATTAAAATATGTTTAATCAAATTATAGCAAAATTTAGAAAACATGCGATCGGTACTTATAAGAAAACTCATCATTAGTGATGTTCACACTGACGACAAATTCATTCCAGTAGTCACTTGTTCCTGAAATACCCCACCTACTAATCATTGAATGATTTGGGCAATTAAAAGCCGATTCTTTACTCATTCTTTACTTGATTGGTTTACCTTCTTAAATTGGCCAACATTTACGTAAAAGCACAAGAGAAAAGTGTAAGAACAATGTTGGTTTGAAATTGATACTAAGTGGTTCCCATCGACATGGGAATATGCGTATATGCAGGAACCAGTCATGAATAGCTTTTGTCTCTCATTTTCAAAATTTCTGAAATCACTCGGCACTGTACCTTCTTGCAAAGGTAATTAGACATATAGAGACTCACCCACAAATAGTGTAGATCCTAATCAGACAGCTACAAATGTGAGCTGGCAGATCTTGCTCTACACTTTTGATCACTTCGTTAGATATATACCTACCAATGTTATAAAGTAGATAAAACTAATGACCATTTTGGTTATATATTTAATATTGTTAAAGGTTTCCATAGATATAGGTAGCATAGATTTAAATAGGGTACATAGTGCCACACAGTTTGGTACCTTGTCGTCATTTATCAGCTTAATCCTGTGTCCATTCATGACTAAAAGTACAAATCATAGTGTTATATCCGGAGCAAACTGTTTAACAAATAAATCACCAAGAAGTTGTTGTTGTTTGTGGGGTTTTTACTTTAGAAAATTCCTCAAAAGGTCATTGAAACATAAGTCTTATTTAATTTATGATCATAAAAAGACATTTATTATACACTTGCTCATGATATTTGGATATTTGTCATGCTTTCAATACTTGTGTTTTACCTCAAAAGTACCAGTGTCTGATTGGTTAAAATCACCTGGTCTATGGCAGTTCCATCCTGTACCTCAAACTGTCCTGTAGTGTTCTGTATTTTGAACTAGTCATGATACCAATTTAACCTCACAAGAGTTTATTTTGCTTTTAATGGATATGTTTAAAGTCTTAATCATTATTGTAGAAAGATAAATACAATACTTTGAAACTGCAAATTATTAAAGTTTTACTTTTAATTTTGACACCTATGTGGTTTTAAGTTTTACCATAGCAAATATTATGTTTGGTTATTTAGTGTGAGAAAACTATGGTAATAGCTATTTATCTTCTTCGTGTTAGCATTTTTATTAAGTAATGTGCAATTTTCTTAAGGTATAAAGCAATATATTGTGTTATTTGACTACATGAACATTTTGTTCAGTTATGATCAGAGCCACTTATAAAAAATTCTGTCCTGATTATCATAAAAGTCCAAGATATAAATTGGGATGCTTCAAACATTTACACTAAACATCTGTTGTTGTTGTGTTTTATTTAATGCTATTTCCAAAACATTGGGATGGCTTATTTTTGCTTCAATTTGAAATTAGTTCAGGTTATGTTCATTAAGTCATAGAGTTTTTTGTCAGTGTATACATTGACAATCAGGGGTTGGTGTTTTGTTCAAGGTAAGTTATGTCTTTGTTCTTTGTTACTGTTGTTTTTATATATAATTTACATGAAATTAATTTATCTGTTTGTTACTACAACACAATATAAATTCATCTTTGAATGACAATATTATGATGTCCCGCACTTACTTACAACTGACACAATATAATGATATCCCGCACTTACTTACAACTGACACAATATTATGATGTCCCGCACTTTCTTACAACTTGCATATACTTTTAGTATCTATTCATTGTTTATTTAAACAGATATGTATTTTCATTATATTTGTCAATTTGCAAAATTACTCAACACAGGTAAATGCACTAGACTGCTATATGTATGTGATATATGTTAGTTAATTGCAAAAGAAATATTGTATTGTTTTATAGATGTTTTATTTGCTCAAAGTTAAAAGAGCTTTAATATTTTATTTGTTCTTTATTATTGTTACTTTATGTATTGTTCACTGTTGTTTAAGTTAATTATAATACTTTTCACAATGAAGCTGTGTGCATTTATAGGAAATGCCAAAAGAACCATGACAATATGCGAAACTTGATGATAATTATAACAAATAATAAATCTGTATTGTCATGTAGTTTCTTTTAGTACTATTTCAACCAATATTGACATTTAAATGATGAACAACTGGAAGATATTCGATTGTTTAAATTGCAGATTAGTTCTTTATCCTAGTGTTGGTCTTCTAGCAGACCTGGCTCTACCCAGACATATGTCTAGGGTGTTCCTTCATAATGGTATAGTCGCCGATTTGTAACTCCTCCCACTGTTAAATTTCTCACCGCGTAAGTTCGAGTCCCGTTGAAAACATCACTAAGAATAGCTAAACGAATCTGTGGCTTAGCAATGTTATATTATTTTATGTTGAGATATAGCATCCTCAAGGTGCTTGTCACAATGTGTATATATATTCTTAGAGGGTGTCTTCCTAGCTTTGTAAAGTTTACAATAAATACATATTGATGTTTGTTTTCCTATGTTGATTGTTGTGACACAAAAAATTGTTCTTTAGAAGACAAAGAAAATGCTTGTTGTTTCTGTTTACATTGTTATTGAGCCTATAATGAGACAAGTATTTATATTGGTATTATGAGCAATTAAACACAAGCATATACCAATTAACAGCAACAGAGAAGATTCTCTAAGCAGAACTTAATTGTCAGTTTTTGCTGATTAATATATGTTATCTTGTCTGCTAGAATAACCATTGATTTTTCGCTTGCTCAACAAAATGCAACAATGTGGTAGATGTGGGAGGCTGCATCTGTGGACTATAAGCAACAATGTGGGTGTGGGAAGCTTCATCTGAGGACTATAAGCAACAATGTGGGTGTTGGAGGCTGCATCTGTGGACTATAATCAACAATGTGGGTGTGGGAGGCTACATCTGAGGACTATAAGCAACAATGTGGGTGTTGGAGGCTGCATCTGAGGGCTATAAGCAACAATGTGGGTGTGGGAAGCTTCATCTGAGGGCTATAAGCAACAATGTGGGTGTGGGAAGCTTCATCTGAGGGCTATAAGCAACAATGTGGGTGTGGGAAGCTTCATCTTAGGGCTATAAGCAACAATGTGGGTGTGGGAAGCTTCATCTGAGGACTATAAGCAACAATGTGGGTGTAAGAAGCTTCATCTGAGGGCTATAAGCAACAATGTGGGTGTGGGAAGCTTCATCTGAGGACTATAAGCAACAATGTGGGTGTGGGAAGCTTCATCTGAGGGCTATAAGCAACAATGTGGGTGTGGGAAGCTTCATCTGAGGACTATAAGCAACAATGTGGGTGTGGGAAGCTTCATCTGAGGGCTATAAGCAACAATGTGGGTGTGGGAAGCTTCATCTGAGGACTATAAGCAACAATGTGGGTGTGGGAAGCTTCATCTGAGGGCTATAAGCAACAATGTGGGTGTGGGAAGCTTCATCTGAGGACTATAAGCAACAATGTGGGTGTGGGAAGCTTCATCTGAGGACTATAAGCAACAATGTGGGTGTGGGAAGCTTCATCTGAGGGCTATAAGCAACAATGTGGGTGTGGGAAGCTTCATCTGAGGACTATAAGCAACAATGTGGGTGTGGGAAGCTTCATCTGAGGGCTATAAGCAACAATGTGGGTGTGGGAGGCTGCATCTGAGGACTATAAGCAACAATGTGGGTGTGGGAAGCTGCATCTGAGGACTATAAGCAACAATGTAGGTGTGGGAAGCTTTATCTGAGGACTATAAGCAACAATGTGGGTGTGGGAGGCTGCATCTGTGGACTATAAGCAACAATGTGGGTGTGGGAGGCTGCATCTGAGGACTATAAGCAACAATGTGGGTGTGGGAAGCTGCATCTGAGGACTATAAGCAACAATGTGGATGTGAGAAGCTGCATCTAAGGGCTGTAAGCAACAATGTGGGTGTGGGAGGCTGCATCTGAGGACTATAAGCAACAATGTGGGTGTGGGAGGCTGCATCTGAGGACTATAAGCAACAATGTGGGTGTGGGAGGCTGCATCTGAGGGCTGTAAGCAACAATGTGGGTGGAAGAACACACACAGATTTGATACTATGTTTTGAATCACATTACTATCATCCACTTTCATATTATGTTACACATATGCAATCTGTTTTCAACAAAGGGAGTGTGGGTATGTTTTGTTTATGTGAGGTGTTTAGACAGCTTTACTGCCCTGTAGTGCTTGTCATAAACCAGATGGGGCTAAACAAAACCGAATCATTGTTGTTTGACTGCCCTCAGAAACAGTCTTCAGTTGATCTGTATTAGCATGTCTGCTAGGAGAAATAAGCAAGATTTATTTATCTGGTCATTGAAGTTCCTTATCTTTGTGTAGAAAGGTCTTTGTACCCTTATAATTACTGTTGGTTTTAATGTTAATATTGTGTTTTGTTTGTTAATAAATCATGTGCTTAACATTTTTGTGAATGTTAATGTGGTGTTAATATTTTTTTTAACAAAATGTGAAAATTTGTAAAGCGAAAAAATGAATGAAAGTGGGTATTTGTGTTGTGAATAATTGGTATGTGTGTATGTTTGTGCCTGAAATATGTGCTAGTGTGTTGTCATTTTCAAAGAAGTGTAAAACTGTTGTATGTATATGATTCAACTGGTTAATCTTTGGCATAATCTGTATACATAAAATCCAATTTAACAAAGATATTTTGATAAATACTTTGGTTTTATCAAGTTTTTCCATACTTGTTTAAAATTTGTTATTAAAAGTCAAGTGCTTAACTTGTAAATTCTATATGTATGTAACTTTATATATTAAGATGAGTTAGAATCTGTGAAAATGGAAATGGTTTGGTGTGTCTATTTTCTGTATACATCCTAATGAATAGGCATTTGTTCCTCTCTTGTTTAAAGTTTGAAATTGTCAATTAATTTTTCAAACAAATAATTGATCTCATGCCTATGCTTTCGTTAATAATACTAATAGGTATGTCAAGTTGCTTTATTATTTGAACTCTGCTTTATTATAATTAAACAATTTAATTGAATTTTAGAGTATTGGTATAGTTATGAAAATAAAAAAATGGCTTATATACACATATTTTTTGCTATATTATAGTTGTAACTTTAACATTTTATTCAGAACTTGATTATTGCACATTAATATAGCCTTATTCCACTTATATTTTTACATTCAACTTTTACACATCACCATTCTATCACTGTTGCAACTATGTTGGTAAACCCTCATTTTTTATTATTTGAAAAAAAAATGTTTAGAATTTGTAGGTTGTTTTTTTTTATTTAAAAGATTTGTGGGGAAAAAATGAGAATCGTTTATGCTTTTTATTGTTCACCAGCGATTTGTAAAACTTTAAACTTGTAATTGTTGCTTTGAAATCATTCTGGTTAATATTTATCGACAAAAACGGACAAAATAATTCTGACTTTATTTCCCATGCTTTCTTACTTACATTGTTTTCGAACAGAGTCACACTTATGTTGCATACTTTTGAAATAATTTCATGAAGGTTGCTCATGACTTTGAATAGTTTATTTGATAAAAATGCAAAGTTTATTTCATGACATCACATATTCTCTCTCTTTAAAACATTTTATAGTCCTCTTAATGACCTGTACAGGACTGGAACAATTAAAGCATATTTTTAGTACATTGATATTTTATGTTTCATCCTTTTACTTAACAGCACAACAAATATATTACCATTATTTGATATTATATTTCTATCATGTAAATTGATACATCATTCTCTAGGATTTACTAGCAGTCTTGTAATTTTGTTGTAGTTGAAATCAATGCAATGTTTATGTGTGTTAGAATAAATAAACAGTGACAAGCGATCCTTGTTTTAATAATGGTTTGTTCAGAAAATTACCATTAACATTTGGTCATTGTTTTAATTATGGTTTGTTCAGAAAATAACCATTAACATTTGGTCCTTGATTTAAAAATGGCTTATTTATTCAGAAAATAACCATTATTTGGTCTCTGTTTTAATAATGGTTTGTTTGTCCAGCAAGAAATTATTAACACTTGATTTGTGTAAAATTTTATTTGTGAAGTATATAAACACTGACAAGTGATCTTTATTTCAATAAAGGCTGTGCAACTACCATTTTTTATGATATTTTTTTTTTTGCTGCCAATGGCTGCCCTCTTTCAGGGGCCCACTCTTGACCAGTGTAACTGCTGGTATGAATGAAGGGATATTCAGGGGCCCACCCTCGACCAGTGTAACTGCTGGTATGAATGAAGGGATATCCAGGGTCCCACCCTCGACCAGTGTAACTGCTGGTATGAATGGATATCCAGAGGCCCAATCTCAACCAGTTTAACTGCTGGTATAAATGAAGGGATATCCAGGGGCCCACCCTCGGCCAGTGTAACTGCTGGTATGAATAAAGGGATATCCATGGGCCCACCCTCGACCAGTTGTAATTGCTGGTATGAATGAAGGGATATCCAGGGGCCCACCCTCGACCAGTGTAACTGCTGGTATGAATGAAGGGATATCCAGGGGCCCACTCTCGACCAGTTGTAACTGCTTGTATGAATGAAGGGATATCCAGGGGCCACCTCTCGACCAGTGTAACTGCTGGTATGAATGAAGGGATATCCAGGGGCCCACCCTCGACCAGTGTAACTGCTGGTATGAATGAAGGGATATCCAGGGGCCCACCCTCGACCAGTGTAACTGCTGGTATGAATGAAGGGATATCCAGGGTCCCACCCTCGACCAGTGTAACTGCTGGTATGAATGGAGGAATATCCAGGGGCCCACCCTCGACCAGTGTAACTGCTGGTATGAATGAAGGGATATCCAGGGGCCCACCCTCGACCAGTGTAACTGCTGGTATGAATGAAGGGATATTCAGGGGCCCACCCTCGATCAGTTGTAACTGCTGGTATGAATGAAGGGATATCCAGGGGCCCACCCTCGACCAGTGTAACTGCTGGTATGAATGAAGGGATATTCAGGGGCCCACCCTCGACCAGTGTAACTGCTAGTATGAATGAAGGGATATTCAGGGGCCCACCCTCGACCAGTTGTAATTGCTGGTATGAATGAAGGGATATCCAGGGGCCCACTCTCGACCAGTGTAACTGCTGGTATGAATGAAGGGATATTCAGGGGCCCACCCTCGACCAGTGTAACTGCTAGTATGAATGAAGGGATATCCAGGGGCCCACCCTCGACCTGTGTAACTGCTAGTATGAATGGATATCCAGGGGCCAACACTCGACCAATGTAACTGCTGGTATGAATGAAGGGATATCCAGGGGCCCACCCTCGACCAGTGTAACTGCTGGTATGAATGAAGGGATATCCAGGGGCCCACCCTCGACCAGTGTAACTGCTGGTATGAATGAAGGGATATCCAGGGGCCCACCCTCGACCAGTGTAACTGCTGGTATGAATGAAGGGATATCCAGGGGCCCACCCTCGACCAGTGTAACTGCTGGTATGAATGAAGGGATATCCAGGGGCCCACCCTCGACCAGTGTAACTGCTGGTATGAATGAAGGGATATCCAGGGGCCCACCCTCGACCAGTGTAACTGCTGGTATGAATGAAGGGATATCCAGGGGCCCACCCTCGGCCAGTGTAACTGCTGGTATGAATGAAGGGATATCCAGGGGCCCACCCTCGACCAGTGTAACTGCTGGTATGAATGAAGGGATATCCAGGGGCCCACCCTCGACCTGTGTAACTGCTAGTATGAATGGATATCCAGGGGCCCACACTCGACCAGTGTAACTGCTGGTATGAATGAAGGGATATCCAGGGGCCCACACTCGACCAGTGTAACTGCTGGTATGAATGAAGGGATATCCAGGGGCCCACCCTCGACCAGTGTAACTGCTGGTATGAATGAAGGGATATCCAGGGGCCCACCCTCGGCCAGTGTAACTGCTGGTATGAATGAAGGGATATCCAGGGGCCCACCCTCGACCAGTGTAACTGCTGGTATGAATGAATGGATATCCAGGGGCCAACCCTCGACCAGTGTAACTGCTGGTATGAATAAAGGGATATCCAGGGGCCCACTCTCGACCAGTGTAAGTGCTGGTATGAATGAAGGGATATCCAGGGGCCCACCCTCGACCAGTGTAACTGCTGGTATGAATAAAGGGATATCCAGGGGCCCACTCTCGACCAGTGTAAGTGCTGGTATGAATGAAGGGATATTCAGGGGCCCACTCTCGACCAGTGTAAGTGCTGGTATGAATGAAGGGATATTCAGGGGCCCACTCTCGACCAGTGTAACTGCTGGTATGAATGAAGGGATATTCAGGGGCCCACCCTCGACCAGTGTAACTGCTGGTATGAATGAAGGGATATTCAGGGGCCCACTCTCGACCAGTTTAACTGCTGGTATGAATGGAGGGATATCCAGGGGCCCACCCTCGACCTGTGTAACTGCTGGTATGAATAAAGGGATATCCAGGGGCCTACCCTTGACCAGTGTAACTGCTGGTATGAATGAAGGGATATCCAGGGGCCCAATCTCGACCAGTGTAACTGCTGGTATGAATAAAGGGATATCCAGGGGCCCAATCTCGACCAGTGTAACTGCTGGTATGAATGAAAGGATACAACATAAGAACATCAGTAGAAGATAGCTAGCACAAGGTAAATTACTTGACCAGTATATAAGATTTATAATGGCCATGGTAGGAGAGGTGATGATGAAGATAATGAAGATTATGGTGATAGGAGAGGTGATAATGACGATAATGAAGATTATGGTGATAGGAGAGGTGATGATGACGATAATGAAGATTATGGTGATAGGAGAGGTGATGATGAAGATAATGAAGATTATGGTGATAGGAGAGGTGATGATGACGATGATAGATAAGGGTGATCATAATGATGATAGGAGAAGTGATGATGATAATGATGATGATAGAAGAGTTAATGATGATGATAGGAGAGGTGATGATGATGATGATAGAAGCAGTGATGATGATAATGATGATAGGAGAAGTGACGATGATGGTGATGATGATAGAAGAGGTGATGATGATGGTGATGATGTGGGAGAGGTGATGCTGATTATAGGAGAGGTGATAAGAGTGGACATGATAATGTTTACGATGATGAATATAGGTGTGGTGATGATGACAGGAAAGGTGATGATTATAGGAGAGGTGATAAGGATGAAGATGATGATGTTAATGATGATGAATATAGGTGTGGTAATGATGACAGGAGAGGTGATTATGATGATTATAGGAGAGGTTGTGATAATGATGATAGGAGAGGTGATGATGGTAGGAGAGGGTGATGATAGAAGGGGTGATGGTGATGATATTAATAATGATGATAGGAGATGTAAGGATGATGATTCTAGGAGAGGTGATGATGATGATGGAAAAGATGATGATGTTGATGATGATATGAGAGATATTGATAATGATGATGATAGATGGGATAATGATGATAATAGGAGAGGTCGTGATAATGATGATAAGAGAGGTGATGAAGATGATGATGAGGGTAATAGGAAAGGTGATGATGATTATGATCATCCTGGTGATGATCAAGGTTTATGATGATTACTTTGTTTCAAGGTATTGTTGAGTAAGGTACTAACTCTTTTATCAAGTGTGTGTGGGTAAAAAAAATAACAATTCTGTGTGTTTTAGAATATAATTCTTATTTTATATCTTTGCTATAACATTAACTTAAAAAGCTTATAACACAAAAGCACAACAAAGGGATCAGATGTGATTGTTATTCTTGATAATAAAATGCAAAATGAAAGCTTTCAGAGGTATTTTGAAACTTCAGACAAAAATCTGATGAACATACAGAGAAAATGAGGTAGGTATATATACCCCAATAAAAAACTGCTTTCAACCTTAAAGAATTTGAATTTACTCATAGCATCCTAATTTAAAGAAATGCTTTTTATTGATACATTGAATTATCAACAACTATACTGATAGAGATTTCTATCTGATACAAGAATGCTCTATCCAAGAGTTCATTATCTGATACAAGAATGCTCTATCCAAGAGTTCATTATCTGATACAAGAATGCTCTATCCAAGAGTTCATTATCTGATACAAGAATGCTCTATCCAAGAGTTCATTATCTGATACAAGAATGCTCTATCCAAGAGTTCATTCAACATTCAATTGTCTGGACTGAGCATCTAGACTGAAACAAATGAAATTTACAAAAACAGTTACTTGATAAATAATGTAAAAAGTAAAAAGAAAACTAACTTACCTTAAATGTATTTTTACAAGGCCAGTCTGCATTTTAAGCTATTATTATTCTAAAGTATTTAGTTAGGACATACAAGCAGATAAAATGCAAGTACAGCTGATGATTATAGGTTTACATAAAATAAAATTGATTTAAAAAAACAAACTTGAATTTCTTTCAAAGTATACATATTATGTAAACATTCAACATAAAAAATGCATATGTTCTGCACGAAAAGGCAGTGGTAGTGGCAAAAATCATTGATGAAAAAAATCAAAGTTTAAATCCATTACTGCACAGTAGCAGCGAAACAACTTATTGTTCTGGTGCTGCTACCGGACAGGTATCGTCAAAATGGCACACTCATTATCATTTAATGTAAGAAGCCTTTAAATATCACTTAAAATTATGTTGTAAGAACTATTGAAGTAGTAAATAAAAATCAGCAAAAGGAAATGTAAACTTGTAAAATGTAGATTAAGTCTGTATTTTCATTATGTTTGAAGGATTTTTGCTGTTTTGCTTTTGAATTTAATCAACAACAATGACTTACCTTGCTTATAAATGTAAATTTATATTGTAAATAAAATAAATGTTACATGCTTCAAGACTGCCAGTACACAAACAAAGCAAGTTTTCTGTTTAGAAAGATACATATATAGATGTACACAAATGTATTACTGCACAAGTCCAGCAAATCATTTTACCACTAATGTTCCTGTGTCATTCCTTTGCCACACATATGGATTCTCTCCCTCACATGTATGAAATAAGATTAAAATGTGTAAAATTAAAAGGTTTTTGAAGCACCAATTATTTAATATAATGCCCAGTATTTAAACAATTGAATCACATCCCTTTAATGAGATTTTTAGGCACTGACTTCAAATAATAAACTAATACATTATTTTTACAGCATTGTAATTCATTCAACCAAATCTATCATACAAAAAAACGATACAACTTATTGTTAAACAAAATAATAGCATTGTCAATCATTTCATTTTAATTCATATACTAATTTTACAAATATATAACTTATATTAATGTATACTTTGCATTATTCTTATTTTCTCTCTTTAATTTTTAATGCCATATTAGTTCCAGATAGACAATGTATGGTAATCAGAAGGAAAAACAAGAAGCACTGTGCATAAAAGCTGGACCAAATCAGTACCTAGTGGCATCACATTGGGTCAGACTACAAGTCTTATAAACTGATAAGACATAGTTGAAACCCATCAAAATCATAAGTGATCATGTTGAAAGCTGTATGTAAACATTGTGCCAATCACAAGGTATAAATCTACATAAAACAGAGACAGAACGTCTGTGTTGTGAGCTCCATACAGTGATGGATTACAATTCAAAATCCCTACAAAAAAACAAGATTTTTTTTTAAATTCTTTACCTTTTTGTCATTTTCTTTTTCATTTTTACACAGGCAAGCATGTTTTCAGCTCTTAAAAACTTTGGAAAATATGTTTTATACTACATTGCACTGCTTTTAAATAAAAACCATTATTGATAAGGTCTTTGTAAAGTATGGCCGTTCTCCTAAACTTTAAATTATAATTGTTACACAATATACCGGTACTTGTGAGGTTATGTTTTATGTAAATTAATACTCGATATATTTTACAAATGGCACAGTGTAAATATTAAATACCAACAACACTTTACAGAAAAAACAGCAACATTTAGTCATCCCCATGTATGTATAAACAAAAATTGTTCAAGATTTACCAATACAAGGTAAATACTGAAATCTACAAAATAATATTATGCACCAGTATTATAAAACATAAACTCGGTTAAATAGAGAAAAAAGTATTATATTGATACACTCTGTGTAAAATAATTATGACACACAACTTATGGCACGAAAGTAGTAAGGTGAGTCTGTATACACCAAACTTATGGCACAAAAATGTAACATAAATCTGTATTCACTAACTTTACAAGCTTAAAACATTGCCAAGACTGAAAGCACTAATTGGGAATATTGGTTAAATCCAATGTGATATAAAAGAATCATCTCTTGAAGCCATCACCTCAATATATATATATTTATTTATTCAGAGATAAATTGCTACCACTAAATGAAATTTTTACTGAATACTAATAGGATTGGTTGGAAAGTTAGTAGACATTCCTGAATATGAGGCATGATTATAGACTTTAATAGTCCACTATCTGAAAATAAAATGGCAACTGCATGCCAGTTTTTTAAAAAAACATTTTCTTAATTATCTTCTTACATCATAATGCAAAGGAGCCCAAGCATGTTACATATATTTTCTTTATTTCTCTTTATTTCCACTTGTACCGAAGCAAGCATTGTTCTACCATAATCCTCAATATTATATATTATATATAATTTCATAGAAATTAATAATGTGAGTCCAAAACCTTAACATAAAAAGAGACATTGACAAGAGAATCTAATAAAAATTGCATAACTCATAAAATGCTTGCTTCATTTACAATAATCTTTGGTATAACAATCTAACAGTGTGGACTGGGTGTTTTATAGACCTGTAAGTCATTGCATCAACATGTTAATCATAGTACATTCATAATATAAAGTAATGTATAGTTTTAATGTAAATAGCTTTAGACCTTTAAGACATAGCATTTTTACAATAAAGGTCAGAATAATCAGAATACATGGCACAGTATGTTCACAATATAATTTTGACATATTATATGGCACAATCAGTTTAAAATGAAAGACATAGCAAGTTCACAGCATGGACAAGTCAGACAGGTAAAACATACACACAAACAACACTCATAAATACAAACACACAAAAAAACACATAATTGTGCAAATTGATCAATTTTTCTGCAAGTGAGTGACAGTATTTTGTTGCAATACCTGTGTAAATGTACAGCATAACGTGATGCATATTGCTTCATTAAAAAGTATTCCATTCATTAAAAGAGTAACAAGTTTTGGATGGTTCTTCCTAAAACAAACACCTTCATTTTCATTTAACAAAAAATCAAATCTTTCCTCTAGATTGTATAAACCAAAGAATCTTCCTCTGACATGTATAAACCACTAAATTTTCCTTAAGATTGCATAAAGTGATGAATGTTGCTCTGGATTGTATAAACTTGTGAATTGGCCTTTGGATTGTATAAACTATTGAATCTTTTTTTGAATTGTATAAACTAATGAATATTCTTGTGTATTGTATAAACTATTGATTCTTCCTTTGAAATGTATAAAACTATTGATTCTTCCTTTTTATTGAATAAACTAATAAATCTCCCTTCAGACTGTATAAACTATTGATGCTTTCTTTGGATTGTATGAACTAATAACTCTTCATTTTGACTGTATAAACTGTTGATTTTTTGTTTAGATTGTATAAACTTGTGAATCTTCCTTTGGACTGTATAAACTGTTGATTCTTTCTTAAGATTGTATAAACTTGTGAATCTTTCTCTGGATTGTATAAATTGTTGACTCTTGATTTGAACTGCAAAAAACATGGCAAATCTTCTATTGAATTGTATAAACATTTGAATCTTGCTTGGGATTGTATAAACTGTGGCATTTTCTGTTGGATTGTATAAAATAAGGACTCTTACTTTGGATTGTATAAACTTGTGAATCCTCCTTTGGATACTATAAACTATTAATTCTTCCCTTGGACTGAACAAAATATTGACAGTCATATATTTTTTTACATGCAAATGATTATGAACACAAAAGTGCCTAAAAAGCTGATGATTAACAGTCAATGTCTATATTTTCAGCAATCACATGTAATGTGATAATGCTGATAGTCTTTTTATCAATGGTATATATTCATACAACTTATATTAACTATTATATAGTCTGTGATAATAATTAATCTCGGCAGCAGTGGCTGCCATCATCATTTTCTTTACAACATTTTTCTAGTAGATTCACAACCAAGGCTGTCCAACCAGTTTGGTGACTGAAACATTCATATAACACAAGATATAAA
Organism: Sinonovacula constricta; assembly: GCA_007844125.1. Lineage (NCBI taxonomy): Eukaryota > Metazoa > Mollusca > Bivalvia > Cardiida > Solecurtidae > Sinonovacula > Sinonovacula constricta. The sequence continues at coordinate 46,424,159 of CM017571.1, forward strand.
TAAAACAGTTGATACAACCCAATTAATTCTGGCAAGAGCATCATTGTTTTATTTGACCTAATTATTAAGTCTACTTATATTAATTATGCAAATATTAATAAGCTTCAGCACTAAAAACAATAACTAAAGAAGTCTTATTCCTTCCTTAGTTCACTAGGATTGACTCTTGTTTTTTATATTAGACTGTTTACAACTCTTCCTCTTTAAATATTCATTAAGGGGTGCCCATAGTTGGGCAATTCAAGTTGCAACTCCTCATCCCCTCACAGCATGGGTTTCAAGTCCTAGTCAGGGCAAGAACTTTCATATGGGGAGGTTTTCCAGCTAACCTGCAGTGCGCTGGTAGTTCTACCCAGACATAAGTCTGGGGACTTCCTTGACCAATAAATAGCTAGATGCTGCCAATATGACCATATCTGTGTCGGTGCAACATAACAAAAGCAGCCAAAACAATATTCATTAAAATAATAAAGTTTTCCCAAAATGTGATGGCTGCCTAGATATTTTCCTTTTTTAATCATATAAATTAACACAATAATTTCTGTAAGAGTAAGGAAAAGGCCCTTTCTCATAGTTTGTTATTATATTAATTTGTGACCGTATACTATGATGCTGAATGATAAGAAAAACAACATCTGTACCTTGCCCCACAACCTCGGCCGGTGTTACCATCAAAGTACTCATAGAAGAGAACCAACTTCTGGAAATATGGGTCCTCCGAGTAGATTTTGTCATCACCTGGTCACCATGGTGACAGAAGAAGAAAGATTTTCAACAGTTACTTTAATAAAATATGATGCATTAACATTACACATAATGACTCTGATGCCCCTTTATATATTTTGACATATATTCTTAAATAATTCTTAATTTAGTTGACAAGTGTATTATAAGAAACACAAGGACAAAATAAATCAATTCACACCTTAAACTTACATCTATTCACAAAACCTAAACATAAATATGAAGAAGTAAAAAGGTAAACATTAACAATAAGCAAGGCAAACCAAAGTCACATAAAAACAATAACATCTTTAAGGCGTCAAATTAGTGCAAAAAATAACAAAAGAACCATAAAAAATAAAACAATTATAATATAAGCAATGATTGGTTACCATGGCAAGGGCGTCGGCCCTCTGCATCTGGAATGAAGAGGTCAATGAGACGACTGGCCAGTTCCTTTGCAACCTCTCTCAAGGTCATCATGTTCCCTGTCCCTGTCGGACATTCAACCTTGACCTCATCGCCATAGAAATAGTCAAACCGTAGCAAGTTCTCAACAATCAGGAAGTTCACTGGAAAGAAACAACAGAAATATAGTAATAAAAGGTTTACAGGTATACCTGATTAACACAATAGGAAAAAGCAATAATTGCTCAATGCTTATACATTATTACATATTTAAAGTTGTGTTTTCAGCTGTTGTAACTATAACTCGCTAGCTCTTACACAAACTGATAGGCAACCCATCAACATCAAAACAGGAGTATATGACATGTGTATACATAAGTCCTACTGACAACCAGTTAACTGATTGGCTCCAGATATTAATAATTTAAATTAGTATTAAATGTGGATGGTGGTGTTCTATGCATTGTGTCCCTACACGTAACTGTGAGCAGGCTTTGTGGTTTTACTGCTCACTTACTTGGGAGCCAGATAGGTCCTCTCCAATTACTGTTGCCTCCAAACAGTTTTGACTTGGATTCTCCTGGTTCATACCGAACACTGTATGACATGTTCTCCACATTCAGCATAAAGGGGTGGTCAGTGTGCTCCTAATCAATAAACAATTAGTTATCAATTAAGTCTATGACTCACTAATAATCATAATTTATAAATAATTATCAATTAAATTTACAACTGATTAACAATCATCACATTAACCATTGTGTGCCATTGGTCAAAGAATATTATAGATGACATTTATTGAATAAAATTTTATCAACACTATGGCTAAGTCACTGCATGATTTTAAGAAAAAAATCTTATACATGTTATAAATGGATTTGTGGTGTGATGTTATATATTTTAAATTGCGTTGTGAAAAGAGAGGGTGCAAACGGGACAGAAACAGATAAAAAAGAATATGGTTGCTGGGAAAAAAGAAGTATAATTTGGAGACTAGCTAGAAGAAAAAAGTTATGAAGCAACTGTATGTACTAGGTAATATTTAACATGCAAATTATAATGTTTGTTAGGGAAAATGTGGGTAAATAAACACCACTGTTTTTAACATAGATAGAGACAGATTAACAAACAGCAAGCATTAGAATAAACCAGACATAAAATAAGATATGACATTGTTACAAATCATGAGTGACCTTCGGAGCTTTTTTTCTTTGTCCATTTTTTGTTAAAATGCACTGACGCTATTGTTGTCATAAAAGTGAAGTGATTTCCAGCTGATTATTGCAGAGAAATGTATGCCTGGGACAACCAGTAGCACACTGCAGGTCAGCTGGAATACATCCCAAATTAAGGTTCTCATGCAGACATGAACTTGAACCTACGCAATGAGGTGCTGCAGCGCTACAAGTCACTGATTCTTAAACACTTGTCCATTGGGGCTCTGTACCTTTTAAGAACAAATTGATCTGGCTTAGGTAAATAGTGTCGACCCAGATCAGCCACGTCCTAGCTTGAAGCCATCTGATCTGGATCTTCACTATATTGCTGTAGTCTCCAGTCATGAAGCAGTCATAGAACTGTAAACCATTCATAAAGAAATAACTACATGTGATGGATAATATTGCATTGTAACGATTAACAATTGCAGTATCTGAAGGGTTTAGCGTTCCCACTTTTGTCAGCCTTCATACCTTGGACAGTGATCGTATTCCATACCGGGAGAGAAACTTGTTTTCATCCAGTACATGGGTCAGGATTCGAATTAGTCTGTCTTTGTTTAACACAGCCAGTAGAATAGATCCTTCTGTACCATGACACATGAAGGATATCTAGAAAATTAGTCAAAAAACTGTAAAAATAATTGCAGTAAACAGATTGTCACACAGTTATAAGGCATACTAAGTTAACTTAGTTAAACTGTATAAAGTAATTAAGCTTTTGTAGTTAATACATTTTAAACATGGTGTCATAGTAAAAACATGAAAATAGCATGGTTTCTATTTTTGAGGCATAACTATCATACTGTCATGTTTTACATCATGCAGGAGTTACTGGCATGGCAGCTGCATTTATAGTATAACAACCTACTTCAACTCCAATACCAGTAATAAGTACTCCTGCAACCATCATTTCAACAACCAGTAATCCAAAAATCATCACTACAACAACAACAACACTCCAATAACCAGCACTTCAACAACAATCACCCAAACAACCATCACTCCAACAACTATTACTACAACAATCATCACTCCAACAACTATCACTACAACAACCATCACCCCATCAACTATCACTACAACAACCAGCAAACCAGCACTGCAACAACAATAACACTCAACCAACCATCACCACAACAACCATCACTCCAATGATCATCAACACCACAACCATCTCTCCAACAATCATAACAATCATCACCACAACAACCATCACTCAAACAACTATTACTTCAAGAACCATCACTCCAACAACTATCACTACAACAACCATCACTCTAACAATCATCACCACCACAGCCATCCCTCCAACAATCATCACCACAACAACCATCACTCCAACAATCATCACCACCCAGCCATCTCTCCAACAATCACCACCACAACAACCATCACTCCAACAACTATTACTGCAACAACCATCATGTCAACAATTATCACTACAACATCCATCACTCCAACAATCATCACCACAACAACAATCACTCCAACAATCATCACCACAACAACCATCACTACAACAATCAAAATCATATGTGTGTTTAAGTGACAATGATAACAGACTTTGTGATTGTTTAAATTTAAATACTATTATTATTGCCATTTATTTTCGGACATATTATCTCTTTTGTCTGTAAATGCACTGTACATAAAAGATGAATAAAAAACACACACACAACAACATTGCTCCAACAACCATCGCTTCAACAACCATAACTCTATCAACCAACCCTCCAAAGTTTTGTGAGCATTGCAACATATACCTAAATTTGAAAAGGCACAAGGCAAGTGTATTCTTATGCAAGCCAATTTAAAGTGACAACAAATCTGTGATGAGTCAATTAACAAAAAGAGCAAACCCAACAGTAACCACCATGGAATGCCGAGTCCGCAAAAGGGACTGACTGGTGTGCTTAAACCGGTTTTACAGAGCTCTAACCTCACTCTTCCTGAGGGTTTTTTTTAAATGCAAGCAAAGAAATGAAGACAGATCTATTTAAAATAATAAACATCCAAGCGCTGACATATTCTAAGGTAAGTTATGATATCATTTAATAAAAACTATTGACGTAATTGAAAATGTCTGCAAGATATTTAAAAGAGAGAGAGGTTTTATTTCTATTAGAAGAACTAAACAAAAATCTTGACTGTAAATGAAATTAAATTTTTAAATCAAGAAAAAAAATGACCAGAGAAGAAGAGTAAATGGTTGTATCACCCTGTTCATGTGTAGATGTAATTGAGGTACCAAAGTATAATGTCCATCAAAGAAAAATTTCACTTAACAATCCTCATACTGGTATTATTAATTAAATCACCATCACTTACACTTTTGGCCAGATCCCTCCTGTTCTCTATGAACCATCTTGTCCTCTTGTGAAAGCCTGGATGCTGTCGGAAGTCTGAGTCCTTCAGCACTAGAGTACAGAACATGGGTACCAGTCCGACCATAGATTTGATCTTCAGAGGCCGACTACAGTGGTCGTTCTTCACATGGTCATAATAGAACCCATCCTCAGCATCCCAAAGTCCTGGAAAATAGGGGAAATTGATACCAACAACATAAAAGGTATAAACAATATTAATATTAGTTGTTGTGTATTACTGCCTATGTTTGATATTCCATATAATGGGGTTTCTGATTTCTCACTGTGTACAATGCCATGTGTTAATGAACATCTATCAATGTTAAAAGTACATACAAATGTGGCACATTTTATCCATTTTTACAACTGAAGGACTTTGTGCCACCACTATATTGAATTATTACAAACCTTTGATGTATAAACCAAATATATAATGACAAATTAAAATACTAAGAAACAACTTGTCTCGCCATAACGCAGTAAGCACAGCAAAAGATCAATTGCAACAAACAGGTCAGAAACGTAATTGTACATGTAAAGTCTAATGTAACCAGCCTTAAGTATAATAATTACAAGAAAAATTAGACCAAAAAAAAGATATACATATCAACATAGGTATTTGTCTTGTTATAACAACATAATACAATAGAAAAATGTTTAAGAATCTGAATGTTTTGATATATGGAAGTCTTCATATTAAGGTATAGCAAGTGCTGCAGGTGTGAAAGATTTGAAAAATAACACAAGTGATGTGTTATATGCCTTAAAGGATAAATTAATGTCAAAATTTTAACTAAAATCACCATATTATAGTGAATTTATTAATATTTTACTTATCTAAAATTGTCATGAAAAGTTTTTTGTTTCTTATATATGAAAACTCCCAAAATGTTACGCCATATCCTGTTTATGAACAGTCTTTTGTTATCGAGTTTTGTTTTGTGTAAAAAAATGATTGAAATAAGCAAACAATCCAATAAACTTTTTTAATTGGTTTGGCTTAAACTATCTTAAATATGCAGTAAATAGTTAACATGCCCAACCCCTGTACAGGATTTTTTTTCCCCATTTGTCTACTTAGCTTGCTTGATAAAAATTTGCCAACTATGTTATTGTTTTTTAAAACTTTTTTCAAACTTTTAATGCACCATATACTGAATATGTCATCATATTTGGCACAATTTAATTTAAAAAAACAACAACATGTGTGTTGTTGTTGTTTTTCTCTACCCTATCTACTCAATCGGTGCATTGAAGCCTTGGAACATGACGTGTTCCTTACCCTATCTACTCAATCGGTGCATTGAAGCCTTGGAACATGACGTGTTCCTTACCCTATCTACTCAATCGGTGCATTGAAGCCTTGGAACATGACGTGTTCCTTACCCTATCTACTCAATCGGTGCATTGAAGCCTTGGAACATGACGTGTTCCTTACCCTATCTACTCAATCGGTGTATTAAAGACTAGGTACATGACATATACTTTCCCCTATCTGCCCAAATGGTATATTGTAGCCCAGGTACATTACATATACTTTACCCTATATGCATAATCGGTGTATTGTAGCCTGGGTGCATGACTTATACTTTACCCTATCTACCTAATCAGTGTATTTTAGTCTAGGTGCATGACATATACTTAATGCTATTGACCCAGTCGGTGTATTTTAGTCTAGGTGCATGACATATACTTTTCCCCATCTGCCCAATCTGTGTATTGTAGCCTAGGTAATGAAGTACTGTGTATTGTAGCCTAAGTAATAAGTACTTAGATACCCTATCTACTCAATCGGTGCATTGAAGACCTTTACAGGGAGTCAGCCAGCCAGCCCCAGTTTCAAATCAGTTTAGGCCTATTTAGGGCTCACTTCAAATGGAGGTGGTGCATTAAACTCGCTCCACCTTAAAAACTAACATAATTAAGTAGATAAAGCCAGTGATTTTTACATAAAATAATTTTTGAGTAAGGTTCTTTATTGTATTGTTGATATGTACAAACCTGAAACTGGCATATCATCCTGTTAGGCAGGAATAAGACGGGGATGATTTTATCCAGCTATACCCAGTGAACCTTTTTTTTCCTTCAATAAAACTTTGCTTAATCTTCTGTGTCAATAGCGACAATTAGCCCCCCATAAGGTTGGCTGTATAACGAAAGTATGTTTAAAACAAACATGAACAAAACTTATGGCAAGCCTAAAACCAACTGAATCCGCGGCGGTGTAAAGGTTAAAGGTAAAATTAGTCATGGCTTCATGCAAACTGAAAATATAGGTCATATGTTCTATCTACAATAATGTTACCAGAAGCTGCAACAACTTTTGAAAGAAGGCTAAACCTCAGTCAGTAGAGGTGTTAAGAAACATAAACTAATCTACCAGTAGCCTTAATAGGCTGAAACAAAATGTGTAAGTACAAACATGTTGAAATCTATTATAAGCAACTTTTACCTCAGGGTAGGTTACACCAAAGGAACAAAATTAAAACAGAAAGGCATCAATCAAAAACTGTCCTCTAAGAGAATATAACAGTGGGGTATACATAAAACTAGCAAAAATGACCAAAAACAAATGGCAAGGAAATTGTGGTGGTCAGTGAGCTGACGTCCAACTGCTCTTTATGATGCCAGCAGTCGTACCCCAAGGGGCGACCATGCTTATGTTATATACTAACCTGGTAAACCATCCGTACCACCTTTCAATACAAACAATCAAAGCTACTATGGATGGTTTGTTAAAAATGTCTACAACTTATAAAACATAAGTAACATAATAGCAAGCAGAAAATGAGAAATATATGTGTACTTGAAATACACGATGTGTGATACCGGTATAAATAATCTACATAAAATTAACAAACCATGCTGATATACACAGTTTCCAAAGGTTAGTGAAGGAAAAGAATATTTCATTAAAAAATAAAAAAAGTTTACGTAAGAAAATAGTAAATAGTAATAAAATGCATTTTATAAGTGAAGTTTATGTTTAATCTAGAACTCTTTTGTCACCATTGATCAGAGTTGACAGGTGTTAACAGATTTCTGTTGTGTTTTCTTGTTACATTGCACCGACACAATAAAGGTCACATGGGAGACATCCAGCTAATTATTGGTGGAGGAAGACTCCTATACTTATGTCAGGAAAGATCCACCAGCAAATCGCTGGTCACCTGGAAGACTTCTCCACATGGAAGTTCTCACCCCAATGGACAAACTCAAGGGAGAGGGGCTGAGGTGTTACACGTCAATGACTCTAACCAGTTGGCCATGGGCACCTCTCAAGATAAATTATCATTGAGGAATTGTGTGGGCCATCCCACAATCACATTTTAATGGAATTCACACTGTAAAGAGTTATACATACAGGTACAATTTCATTTTTTGGCATACACATCTTAACACATACATGGAGAAAGTTTTTTATGCGTCTTTTGGTAAACATTTATGGTACAATCTTTTATTAATTCTGCCATACTCTTTCATACTTTTCTTCATTATAGTAAATGTATGCAATCCGATGATAAACAATTGTTGCTTATTGAAAGGTCAAAGTTACAGAAGTTGACGCATTCTGGAAATAAACTTGCTAAATATTCCCGGCAAAATTTTCATAGTTTCAAAGTTATCTAATCTTAATTGCTTTGTTTTAAAGTTTTATTTACCTTACTTGTTCATAATACAAAAATTAGATTTTTGTTAGTACAACAGAATGATATATATCTGCAAAAGTGTCTACAATACTTCAAACAGGCATACTTCAGGTTAACCCAGTGATTCATTGCAGTGTCACACATTTTCCTCAAAACTCCACCTACATCCACTTACCAACATTGTCCACATTGTTCATGGCATCGATGATGGCAATGAAGTGCTCAAAGAACTTGCTGGCCATATCCTGATAGATGGGTTCCTTAGTGGCCAGGATCAGACTGATCTCCAACATGATGGAGCAGAAGAACCCCATCCATGCTGTAGCATCAGCCTTCAGGAAAAAGAGAGAAAATGAACATTTGTTCTTCAATCTTTGAGTCCTTCAGGAAGTTGTATATTCAAAACAGATATAGTTGTGCTTTAATATGTTGTTTTGCTGTGTGTTTTTTTCACAATAATGGCCATATTAGCAATGTTCAGTAAATGCTTTGGTAGAAGCACCAGCAGGTTGCAGGTAAGCTGCAAGACCACGCTACAGGAAAGCACTCAACCAAACCATAGCAAGGCAAGACGAGTCAGATTTACATGCCACATAAACAACAACCATGAAAGTATAAACTCGTAAAAATATTTTAAGTTAGTTTGGTAGGGTATTGGTAGTCAGTATCCTATTAATTAGTTTATTTACAGCCAGACAGTTTTGAGTCTGATGTCCTGCTATGAAAACTTGATGCCAGTCAGCATCCATCCACACCATCCTGACACCAGAATAACATCAAGGCATTACATAATAAGATTTAATTACATTATAAGCTTTAATAAAGATGTTATACCACAAGTGTGTTTTATGACTATTCTTATTTCTAAGCCAATACTGTTTTTAACAGTGAATCATCTAAAATTTTAAAAGGATGAGCTAGAGAAATATTTAATCTACATAATAAAGCAAATACCTGTGCATTTTTTGTTTTGGTTTGTTTGTTTGCTTATTGTTACATCATACTGACACAAATATAGTCATATTGGCAATGTCCAGCTAATTATTGGTGAGAAAGACCCCAGACCTATGTCCAGGTAGAACCACTGGTGCACCACAGGTTTGCTGGAAAAATTCCCCACATCAAAGTTCTTGCAGTATTAGCAATTCTATCCACTTGGCCAAATGGCATGCCCAGGTATGTGTATAATTTCAACAGAACATTTTCTTTTGTTCATGTACAAAGCCCAGATATATGCAATTCATAGAAAAGGAATGTACAACATTATGAGAATTAACAACATTTAGGAAGTACATTATAAAATCAACATTCCCATACCTGTGCCAGAAATCCTCCTGTGGGGAGAGGCTTGGAACGATCAAACACACCAATGTTGTCAAGGCCAAGAAAACCTCCAGAGAAAATGTTCTTGCCTTCTACATCCTTACGATTGATCCACCTTTATAGAGGACATACTTTTAAGTTTGATAACTAAAATGCTACAGTGTAAGAGAACAGTGTGACTGATAAACTTTAAAGTCCGTTTAAACCATGGTCAGTGTGTTCATTTTCTATATTTAAATACATATTTACATTACACATTGGAGTAAGATTTTCTGTCCATTTTTAAATCATTACAAACTTACTTGAACTGCTTTGTATAATTTTAAATTGAACTAGATAGTCTTATCAAATTCTATTCATAATGATATATTTCTAAATATTATTTGTCTTGTTATGTGGGTCATGTTACTAAAAATCAGTTACTGTATTTAGGAATATTATTATAGTATATGGTATGATGAGAATGGAGATTCCACAGATAACTAATAATACTACCTCTGTTAAACCTTACATTTCTTTTCAAACTGAAACACTGATAAACAAATTTTAACTTTATTTAGCTGAAGACATGATACACTACCCACCATGTAAAGTTGAGCACCAGTTTATGGAAACATCTGGCCAGAAAATCTCGGTCACGCTTGCCCTTCAGGCCCGATGCCTTGAACACTTTCAACACAGCATATGCATGGACAGGCGGGTTCACATCATCAAACGCAAACTCATAGGCTGGTATCTGAAAGATATGAAAACATTAATGTATACTGAAAGATAAAGCAAAAAACATGCTTTCATTCTTTTAAAAGGTTATGCTGCACAGCAATGTGTAGCAATTAGAGGTGTTTCTTTCCATCCAATGTTGGGATATGCTAGCAATCTTTTTAAATAATTTGAATAATTTTGAGAAAACTAAGATACTGTAATAATTGACCATCTAAGATTTGGTAGAATAGTTGGATTGCAAGGATGAATCTGAGGGATTTTTAAAGATTGCTTAACATGTATAAGAATATAAGAGCAGGGTAAAATGTGTCAGCATATGTTAAAACTGTTGTGAGCAATCTGTAGTACTGAGGTAAACAATTTTTACTCTAGATCTAAGGGCTGTAAAACCCAGGCAAACCAAGATTTTAGTCCTTGAGCAAGACTATGTACTACACACTACTCCAGGTAGTTACAATCTGCATATTGGTTCTTCCAAGGAATTGGGAAGTATAGAAGCATAAATGTAAGATAAGTAAAAATTTTCATTACAGATAATAAACAATTAGATTTAAACTTAGTCTGTTTGTTTTGTGGGTAAATCACACAACACAATTATAGTCATTTTAGCAACATCCAGCTTATTACTGGAAAAGGAAAACCCCAGACATATTTCTTGGGTAGAACCACTGGCACACTCCCGGTTAGCTGGAATCTATTTGTTAAACAAAAAAACACAGACATGTCTTACCTGTCCATTTGGGTGCATGAACCACTCTCGGAGTAACAGGACCAGCTGAGACTTGGCAAACTGTATGTCCACACGGGACATAGGGATCATGTGGAAAGCAAGGTCCCACGACGCATACTACAGATACAAAAAAGTATACTGAACATTCTACTCAAATGTATGGCAACATGCTAGGTGATTTTAACAATTTCAATCTTTATGCAAAAATTAATATATAATTAACAACACTTTATATTACAAAAAAAGCTTTTGAATCAAGACCAATTTGCTTTTTAACAGTGGTTAAATTGCATTACACATTAGTCAGTTAGTGATTTTCAATTACTTATCATCTAGAAAGATTAAAGCACTCTACCTGAATGCATTTACTGATAAGCCATAAACTATGAAACTTCCTCACATGTAAATTCTGGGTAGATGCGAGTCTTTAACTTCAAGAACCAAGTGGCTTAGGACTTTAAACAGCCATCAGCTGTAGGGTCACAGTAACCCCATACATCCTCAAGGTAATAGATTGTCTTGTAAAACAATAGTTTCTGGTTCAGATGGTTTTGTATATGAAAAAAGCTATAGGTCATAGCAGCAACTGTACATAAACCTACCCATGGATACTCCCATTTGTCTGGCATGGAAATGATATCCCTGTTAAACAGATGTTGCCAGTCCTTGTTTCGTGCCAGACGCTTCCTGCACTCTGGGGGCTTAGGTTGATTCTCATCTCCAGCCAGCCACTCTGTTGTCATGGAAACAAATATCTGGTTAACAATTTTGTTCTATTTATGAATCTGACAAGCTGCCACTTCTTTGAATAAAATCTATTTTAGGCATTTCTTTAGAAATTGTCTAAATAAAATTAAAAGATGATTTTATTTCTGATTATAAAATTTACAGAAACTGTTTACTTTTGAGAAAATCAGTAGGTTTGTCTTGTTTAAGTTCGACCACTTATTTCATTCATAACTTATTTCTGAGCAAGCAATGACAAAAAAAGTCGTTACAATATAAGATACAGACCTTTCAGGATATAGTAGTAAAACTGTTTACTCCACAGCAGACCTGCAAATGCTTGCCTGGCAATTTCTCTTTCCACTTTATTGCGGCTTGGAATAACCTGGAATGCAAGCACAAATATTCACACTGAATCACAATCCTCAAGTTGAGCAAATATATGTGTTCTGTGTCTTATCCTGGTTAACATTGTAAAATTATATGTATTCTGCACATATAAAGGACACGTCAGACTCAGGGAAATTAATCACATTGTTTTCCTCATGTTAAATTATTACAATTGAGTAAATAAACTGGTGTTTTAGCTGTATCTCCTGTCCAATCATATAATTTATTTGGTCAAATTTTGATATAAAACATACTTATGAAAATTGTTACCAATGTATGATAGCACAATGTATCAATGCAGCAGGAGTAATACAAATGACTGCACAAATAGGATCATAACTGATCTAACAATGACAATTGATCTTACAAATGTGACTAAAAAGATCTTACAAATGTGACTAAAAAGATCTTACAAATGTGACTTACATGATCTTACAAATGTGACTAAAAAGATCTTACAAATGAGACTTAAATGATTTTACAAATGTGACTAAGGTGATCTTACAAATTTAACTAAAATTATCTTAAAATGTGACTAAAATTGCCTTATAAATGTGACTACAATTATCTTATAAATGTGACTAAAATTATCTTATAAATGTGACTACAATTATCTTATAAATGTGACTACAATTATTTTTTAAATGTGACTAAAATGATCACACAGAAACTGATCTTATAAAATATCTGTGAGTGTAACTGATCTTACTTCATCATAGAACAGGTCTGCCTCCAACTTTCTTTGCTCAAACACTCTTTCAAACAGTTCTGGATGAAATGCCTGTCCCTTAGGTGGCGCCTCATCACTATGGTAGAGCCTCACTTTGATTTCAACTTCCTGGCCAGGTTCAAGGTCGAGTTTGTAATGAGCAGCACACTTGGTGCCATATTTCTTGGGGTTGACTTTATTTTTCATATCTGAAAAGAAAATGTTTTTTTCTATGGTAACATTCATTGAATGTCTTACAGTGAATTAGGGTTGGTTATGGACCTGAAACTGTTTTGTCTTAATATGCGTACTTTATAAAGCAGCAAAAAAAAGTTAGGTATAATTATTATAATTACAAAAAAATATTAATGTACATATTCATAATGTCCAGTAGTAAGAACAAGTGACTTGAAATAAATACAGAATAGTTCCCACCAGACTTTGTAGAAAAATTAGATCAAGAGAAGTAAAACAATCCTTTAAAACAGCCACAAACATATATACATATATACGTTACCATGGATAATGTAATCATGGAATGCATCTTTGACAAACTTTGACTTGTTCTTCTGTCCATACAGTCGCTCATAGTTGGTTTCATTATTTGTGAACAATAGTGGTACTGGTTGACCATCTTTGTCAACATTAAACTCCATACGGAATATATCTGCAATAGAGATGTAGGAAAATTTATACACACAACAGAATAATCGATGCAAGTTTCAACAGAAAATATCTGCAATAAAGATTTGTAAAAATTTATTCAACAGTGAAAACAATGCAAGTTTTAACAATCTTTTCTTTAAAAAAAGCAAGGAAAAAAATTAAATTTATGAACTTGAATTTGGTTACATGCTTAAAGCCATGACAACCTTCACAGGAACATTGCTTTATCTTCAGAACCATTAAGATTTTAAATGGGCAATGGTTTCAAAAACAATACTAGAAAACATGTTTGTCAATCAATTTTGGAAATATACTATGACAGCTATAGAAAAAAAAGAAAAAGATAATAATGCATCAAAAGCAAAAAATATAAAATAGCTTCTTTTCTTTTCAAGTATGGCAATCAAATGCTACGAAACTGTCCCAATGAGTATTTATATAATGCATGCTTTAAGCAGATTTTTTTTTTTTAATTTCAACTTGCTCAATGCTTAACAACAACTTTCAACATTACCTATGTTATGATTTTGATGGGTTTCAAACAGCACTTAACAGTTATGTTTGTTTGTTTATTGGGTTTATCGTCCCACCATCAGTATTTCAGTAATCTTGAGACGGTGTCCACTTGAAGCAGATATAGTGCTGCCTTCATTGAATATAGCATGCCGTGAACACCTGGCATGATACCACACCAAGTCATATTATCCTGACACTGGGCCAACCAGTCGTGGAACTACCCTTATATTTGCTTGAGCGTTAGCAAGGGAGCTATACCACTACCATTTTTAATGACTTTGGTATGTCGCAGCCCGAGATCGAACCCGGGGCCTCTGGTACCTGGAGCCGAAGCTCTACCGATTGTTCTATCAGGTCCGGTACTTAACAGTTAATTTGTATTTATGTCAGATGGAATTTGTTATAGATCATTGTTTCATGGGAAAGAATATGGCTTAAAAATTTCCTCACTGCATTTGATCCAAGTGCTACTTCCAGTAATAAATGATTGAAAAGTATACTTAGGCAAATTGTGTTTTTGTTCTTTCTGACCCAGGGTTATGAAATTTAGTGCAAGATTTCACATTGACAAGTACAGTTAATAAAATAACTCAAAAAAAGGAACAAAGAGATCATCTGACCTTCATGCGTACTGTTATCCCTGGGATATGGCTCAAAGAACATGTCCTCATGCTTTTCATGCCTCTTCTGTCCATTGTTGTCATCAACATACGTACCCATGCTGTTCAGTCTGTACCGACCCTGGGGCTGACCTGAACATTCAAAGAAAATATTGACCAGCGGTCATCAGTTGGTGCAAACAGAACAAAAGGAAGGCTGGCGACCCATTCTATTATATAAATCTTGACCACTGGTGCTAACAGAACAACGGGAAGTGAGGAGGTACATCTATTGAGAAATATCCATCCAAGAATGCTGGAGAAGACTGAAGACCCAGTGATGACCAGTTATAATTACACTATTGATTGATACATACACAAATATATTTCCCTAAAGTAGTCAAAACAATTACACTATTTCTAAAATGAAAAGAAAGCAATGAAAATATTTTTTAGAATTCATTTCATTCTTCTAGTTGAAATAGAATATTATGTAAAACAGAACATCTGAGCATATGTTGATAATTCTTAACTTGAAAATTAATGAAAAACAGTTTTTTTTTCTGACAATGAATGAAAGAGTAGTATATTCTTGTAAGAATGTCTCAGCCATTTTTAATAGTATAATATATTATGCTTTTGGCATATTCAGATTTTTCACCAACTGTTTGTATGTGTAATATTGACTGACATGGTCACTGTGTTTGTAACCTGTTCATATTGATGAGGTTAAATGAAAATGGTAGTCCTAAAGTTACATTATAAAAAATGACTTCTTAAGTTTATATCTCATTTATAACATCATGACTTTACTAAGAGTATATCTCACCATTTATCATCAAGATCTTTCCACGGGTATATCTCACCAATTATCACCCTGATCTAACCAAGTGTATATCTCACCATTTATCACTCTGATCTTACCACGGGTATATCTCACCATTTATCACCCTGATCTTACCAAGGGTATATCGCACCATTTATCACCCTGATCTTACCAAGTGTATATCTCACCATTTATCACCCTGATCTTAACAAGTGTATATCTCACCATTTATCACCCTGATCTTATCAAGTGTATATCTCATCATTTATCACCCTGATCTTACCAAGGGTATATCTCACCATTTATCACCCTGATCTTATCAAGTGTATATCTCACCATTTATCACCCTGATCTTACCAAGGGTATATCTCACCATTTATCACCCTGATCTTACCAAGGGTATATCTCACCAATTATCACCCTGATCTTACCAAGTGTATATCTCACCAATTATCACCCTGATCTTACCAAGTGTATATCTCACCAATTATCACCCTGATCTCACCAAGTGTATATCTCACCATTTATCACCCTGATCTAACCAAGTGTATATCTCACCAATTATCACCATGATCTTACCAAGGGTATATCTCACCAATTATCACCCTGATCTTACCAAGGGTATACCTCACGATTTATCAGCCTGATCTAACCAGGGGTATATCTCACCATTTATCACCCTGATCTTACCAAGGGTATACATCACCATTTATTACCCTGATCTTACAAAGTGTATATCTCACCATTTATCACCCTGATCTTACCAAGGGTATACCTCACCATTTATCACCCTGATCTTACAAAGTGTATATCTCACCAATTATCACCCTGATCTTACCAAGGGTATATCTCACCATTTATCACCCTGATCTTACTAAGGGTATATCTCACCATTTATCATCATGATCTTACCAAGAGTGGGATGCTCTACCGTAACACAACCATCTCGCTCCTGTTGGATAATTGGAATAGACTCTACAGCAGCCTACAATAACGGGATGGAATCAGAAATTTAAACAACAGCATAAAACATTAATAATAGAATTATCAATAGAATTATCAATTTTCAAAATACCAATTATCAAAAGAAATACCATACATCAATAGAAATACCAATTATCATTCTAAATATCAATTATCAACAGAAATACCAATTATCAATAGAAACATCAATGATCATTTAGAAAATTTGAGTTAAAGCCTCATGACTGACTCTGTTGCTGACTTCTTGTTTGTAACAAAAAATATAACAAGGTGACAGACTTATTCAAGCTTAAAAAATGTGTTTGTCCTCGTTAAATTTCATGTTAAAAGTTGCATAAATTCTACTTATTTCCTTTACAAAATGCATAATTTAACTCTAGTATATTAAGATTTAAATATATTAACTTAATAAAATTGTAAAATTGAAAATAAGTAATAAATAACACTGCAGATCAGCAGAAATACCTCCCCACAGGAAAATCTGCCCCTGATACATGTACACTGTGAGGGCTGCCCCTGATACATATACACTGTGAGGGCTGCCCCTGATACATATACACTGTGAGGGCTGCCCCCTGATACATATACACTGTGAGGGCTGCCCCCTGATACATATACACTGTGAGGGCTGCCCCCTGATACATGTACACTGTGAGGGCTGCCCCCTGATAAATATACACTGTGAGGGCTGCCACCTGAACATATACACTGCGAGGGCTGTCCCTGATACATATACACTGTGAGGGCTGCCCCCTGATAAATATACACTGTGAGGGCTGCCACCGATACATATACACTGCGAGGGCTGTCCCTGATACATATACACTGTGAGGGCTGCCCCTGATACATACACACTGTGAGGGCTGCCCCTGATACATATACACTGTGAGGGCTGCCCCTTATACATATACACTGTGAGGGCTGCCCCTGATACATGTACACTGCGAGGGACTGCCCCTGATACATATACTCTGTGAGGCCTTCCCCTAATACATATACACTGTGAGGGCTGCCCCCAATACATATACACTGTGAGGGCTGCCCCTGATCGAATACACTGTGAGGGCTGCCCCCGATACATACACACTGTGAGGGCTGCCCCTGATACATATACACTGTGAGGGCTGCCCCTGATACATATACACTGTGAGGGCTGCCCCCTGATACATATACACTGTGAGGGCTGCCCCCGATACAAATACACTGTGAGGGCTGCCCCGATACATGTACATTGTGAGGGCTGCCCCTGATACATATACAATGTGAGGGCTGCCCCCTGATACATATACACTGTGAGGGCTGCCCCCTGATACATATACACTGTGAGGGCTGCCCCTGATACATACACACTGTGAGGGCTGCCCCTTATACATATACACTGTGAGGGCTGCCCCTTATACATATACACTGTGAGGGCTGCCCCTGATACATGTACACTGCGAGGGACTGCCCCTGATACATATACTCTGTGAGGCCTTCCCCTAATACATATACACTGTGAGGGCTGCCCCCAATACATATACACTGTGAGGGCTGCCCCTGATCGAATACACTGTGAGGGCTGCCCCCGATACATACACACTGTGAGGGCTGCCCCTGATACATATACACTGTGAGGGCTGCCCCTGATACATATACACTGTGAGGGCTGCCCCCTGATACATATACACTGTGAGGGCTGCCCCCGATACAAATACACTATGAGGGCTGCCCCGATACATGTACATTGTGAGGGCTGCCCCTGATACATATACAATGTGAGGGCTGCCCCTGATACATATACACTGTGAGGGCTGCCCCCTGATACATATACACTGTGAAGGCTGCCCCTGATACATATACACTGTGAGGGCTGCCCCTGATACATATACACTGTGAGGGCTGCCTTCGATACATATACACTGCAAGGGCTGCCCCTGATACATATACACTGTGAGGGCTGCCCCTGATACATACACACTACTAGGGCTGTCCCTGATACATATACACTGCGCGGGCTGTCCCTGATACATATACACAGTGAGGGCTGCCCCTGATACATATACACTGTGAGGGCTGTCCCTGATACATATACACAGTGAGGGCTGCCCCTGATACATACACACTGCGAGGGCTGCCCGATACATATACACTGCGAGGGCTGTCCCTGATACATACACACTGCGAGGGCTGTCCCTGATACATATACACTGCGAGGGCTGTCCCTGATACATAGACACTGTGAGGGCTGTCCCAGATACATATACACAGTGAGGGCTGCCCCTGATACATACACACTGCGAGGGCTGCCCCCTGATACATATACACTGTGAGGGCTGCCCCTGATACATATACACTGCGAGGGCTGTCGCTGATACATATACACTGTAAGGGCTGCCCCTGATACATATACACTGTGAGGGCTACCCCTGGTACATATACACTGCGAGGGCTGCCCCTGATACATATACACTGTGAGGGCTACCCCTGGTACATATACACTGTGAGGGCTGCCCCCTGATACATATATACTGCGAGGGCTGCCCCTGATACATATACACTGTGAGGGCTGCCCCCTGATACATATACACTGTGAGGGCTGCCCCCTGGTACATATACACTGCAAGGGCTACCCCTGGTACATATACACTGTGAGGGCTGCCCCTGATACATATACACTGTGAGAGCTGCAGAGTTACAAGTCAGAGACTTGCTACTCTGAAATGGTTTCCCCTGCAGTTTTACATTTCTAATGCTTTTTGTTATCCTGAAAAAGGGCTTAATATATCAATTTACCAAATTATCATGTTTGGGTCATTATACAGAAACCATTTAGCCAGTGTTGACTACCATTATAGATAATGTGTAATATCCCTAACAGCATATTTGCATAAGTGGTGATGTATTAATAGATGGTTTCCATGTGATGTCATAGGCACTGATAAGACAGCTTAAGGCAGCCACATTTGAAGGCAGAAGCTAATGCAGGCCGCGGGTAATATGTGCTGTATTAAATTTGCCACTGTGTTTTTACTTTTCAGTCTATTTTACTGAATTTTATATCACATATGACAGCTTTTATGAAGTATTTTAGATATCAAAACTATACTTTGTTAGTTAAAAGGGTAAAAAAAATACAACCCAAAAAGATACATGGTTATATTTTGTTTAAGGATGAGCCAATACTTTTATTTATTTTAGTGTATTAATTCTTTGTGCATTTATCAATTTTAAAAATATGTATTCTAAAAATATGAATTTTAAGAGCTCTCCAATGGTGTATTGCTTTTAATTTTTGGACCACAAATGTTAATGAAAAAATTACAAGAAAATAAAATTTATGCTTTTATATAATTCATCTGAAAATCCCTTGAAGTTGCCATCAAAGACGGCTGCCAAGATAAGGGATCTTCACTGATGTGGGAACTATCTTTGAAGTTTAAAAATAGTCAATGACTGAGGACAGTAGGCTAGATGGAATGGGTGGAGGGGCTTGTATGTATCTACTATAGGCATTAGGGTCTAGTGGGTAAGACATCAGACTTCGATTGAAGGGGCCCGGGGTTCAAACACAGCCAAACACCGCACGATGTAAGTCCTTGAGCAAGACTACTTACTGCACCTTGCTCCTAATACTCAGTACCTGGGTACTGGTTCTACCCAGGGGTGGCAGTCAAGAGGGATTTATATATGTTGAAAGAGATTGTGTCCCAATTGATTATAAATAAATAGGTTGAAATGGTATCTTTGTTTAACAAGATGATTAAAATAAATATATTGTCCAAACAGGTAAAACTACCACATATAAGTTGAACTTTATTTTCAGTAAACAAAGTTTAATAATATTGACTATACGATGTGGACAGATAGCAAGCAGTAAGACAAGTTTATTTGTATATAAGTGCCATTGTTCTTGACTAAAAGCCCTCATCAAAAGGTTACCTTAACGGGATGTAAAGAAATGCACATAATTTACATAAGAAAATGATAATTATGGTAAACTGTTTATATAAGGAGAAAAACACAATATATTATGATAGACTTACTGAATCTATTAAACTATTTTGCTACAATGTGTACTTATTAAAGTCACTGCAGAAGTCCCAAGAAGACCCACTTACGTCACACGAATCTCCCCACGACCAGACGTTACGGAACCACAGTGTGGGCAGCACGTGCACAGTGGCGGGCTCGGGACCTCTGTTACAGATGGTATACCTTCCCAGGATGTCGTTTGGTGTGTTCTTACAATACTCCGCAAACACATCAAAATATTTCTTCTCGTCAAATATACCTAAAATGCAACACACAATAAGGACAGTTTAGTGTGTTCTGGCTCACGAAAATGATCTACAAAACATTATCATAGATATATAGATCGGAAAGAATTGATTTCGTTTTCTTTATCTGATAAGAAACTCTTAGCAGTGTTCTGCATTACCATTATGTTATGTATTACCATTCTACGCCGAAAAACGCTATCGTTTGGCTATATTTATTTGCCATACCACCTAGTCCAAATCTGACAGATTATTTCAAAATGTAGTTATTTCTGATCTGAGTCTTTATATATATGCATTGACGATGCTTCAACAAATTAAACAAATCCACCCATCGCCCCCACTCCCACCCACTCTCCTCACGCTGTCCGACATATTTCTGCACATCGACCTATGTATAAAACTAGGGAATTCGGCCGGTGGCTGTGTTGACCGCGTTATATAGATTTTCCCCCCAATTTATTTTAATTAAAATGGCTGCTATCTACTAAGGTCAGCGAAACAATTGTTAAGTGAAAAAAACAATTTTAGCATCGTGATGTGATGCATTTTATAAATTATCGATGCACGTAGTATATTTAGTTCTTTGTTTTTGTTTTGTTTCATTTGTCAAGACTATCACACGCACGCACGCACGCACACATACAGCATTGGTTGCATATCGTATCTTTACAACTGGTTGCCATTACATCGAAATGTTAGGCAACAGAACAATGATAAAGCAAAGTCTCATTATACCGAGAAAAAAAACTGCAGTTTTCGTAGAAGTAAACAACAAAATCCGTCTAATTAGATGAAAGAATTGGCGCACTTTTTTATTCTGCCAAGTATTCTGGTCGAAAAGCGGGAAGAGCGGACGTTTTCTTTTAAAAGTAGGACATTTTCAGTGAACTGACGCCTATCAGTCAACGAAAGGCTGTCGAGACATTTGGTTATTCTTAAAGCATCCTGGCACAAAGATTAAAGCCGATTCTGTACAATTTGTACAGGTAAACTTTTCGGTACATCGTACCTCACATGTAACATTGTACACGTGTTAGCGGCAACAAGTCCTATGTATATACTCGAACGTTGCATAACAGTTATACACCGTAACAGTGATGTTGGATTTACTGACGCCCATTTATCAACACTCACTGTCTACCAGCGTACCAACGTAATTAGTTCCTGTTTTTTGCTGCACGAGAGTGACACCGGTATGCACCGAACATAATATTCCTTGCTTCATTCATCAATATACCGCATTCTTTACGCATGAATATTTTACCAACATGCCCGTGATTAATATACTTTGTCATGTTGTGTTTCTGCTAATAGTATAAATAGAGGATAATTGTTTTTGTTTTTCGGGTGTTAGATGGATTTTATTTCACCAACTTTTCAGCAAAAAACATTTCGTATTCTTACAAGTGGTATAGCAACGAGTAAATTTGTTATTGCTTTTGCTGACTATAAACTGAAATAAAAACTGACCTTAACCAGGAAAAACATATTTTATATAACATATAACATATAACATAAAAAAGTATTTATTTTCATTCTTAAAGTCTAATTTTTTCCGAAAATTGCAATTTCATAGCGGTACAAGGTCAAATAATTAAGTAACATGGTCGCCATATTTGTCCTAGATTCCAAGAAGAAAACATCAATTTTAAGTAAACTTCTGACTGTGTGTGCTAATTCCTAAACAACTATGGTCAAAGTTAGCATGTTAAAGGTTATATCGGAATGTTAGCCTCGTATATTTAATATATGTAACAATATCTTATCTTTGTTTGGGGTATCTGTACATTATTTCTGCAGAAAAAAAAATCATAATTTAGTGTAAGCTCTGAAGATTCTTTTCAGTATCTCAATTTAAGGGCAGTAAAACTGTGAATGTTCATTGTCTTCAAATCTATAAATAAGAACAATTGGGATTCCTGCTAAAATAGATAGCGACGCCATGACGGGTGACGTAGATGACCTAAAACACAGTAGTCACCTGGTTTTCTTAGTTTTTTAAATAGCTAACTGGTCAGCGTAGTTCAGACAGGAAATACATAAAATTACGATTGTGACGTTATGCTTCACATTTTGACAGGTGAAGGACACGAATAAACAGCATTTTGCGAGATCTGTTAAGGTAACAATCGTTTATTATGATTAAAATACAAAATAATTTTGGTCCAAAATGTTGGTTCACCTTTTAAGTATATTCACTGAAAAAGCTAATGAGGATTGTGGAGAGAATGATATAATTCCGAAAGCATCTCCTTGAAAGTGTTATGTTCACAGTGAAGACATTATCAGTATTTTACTGATAACTTCTGATATTTCACTGCTTGGCATACAAGTCATTTGAACTACTAGCATATATTGTAGTCACTAGTGAATTGTATAAATATTATTTTTTTGTAATTTCACCTTAACACAGGATAGGTAAACATTACATAACATAGGTATAGAATGGTAAAAATGTTATTGGTAAGAAAGTGTTATAATGAAATGGCAATGTCAGTGATAATAAATGACTCCATCATATAGTCGCCCACGTACCTGTGTCAAGCAGCTCGTATTCTCGGTCATACACGGTCCGTATGGAATTCTCTCGCTCCAATTTCTCATAGGGATAGGCGGCTTGGGGATACTTGTATAGGGCCTTCATGTACGAGTGGGTAGGGAGGTTGTCCAGGTAGTAATACAGCTCCTTCACGTCCTCTCCGTGGTTACCCTGGCAACAGTTTAGAGAATGTTTAGAGAAAATAATAATTATGATGCATAATAACATGTGTAACAGGGTTCCCTAAAACAACATGCTGAAAAAAAGTCATTGAAGTCGATTCCATTGTAAAATCATCAATCCTTAGCTTCCTTTGATTTACATTTTTTAAATAGATATTTATTTATAAACTTATTGCGATTATGATGACTTTTCATTCATATTTGCATATAAACATGGTATATATTGTGTTAAACCACACTAACTAAACTGAGTGCAAATGAAACACATTATTTCAGGAAAAAATCCGTAGATTCTCCAGAAATTTTACTAACGATATTATCACCAACATCTAATTGCATCATAATTTACTCTCATAGCATAATTATTATCTTCAGGTGTGAGATGACGTGTTTGTTTCGGGAGGGTGGCAATGATTGTGCCGCCGAATTGATATTCCCGCGAAGGAATCATCTGAATTGAATTTATATGTACAACGTCGTCTTTAAATTAGCAGAAGGATTGGTAATGAAGCTACGCGAACTTTAAAGGTGGTATCCAACAGCTTGGACCAGATTGTTTTCTCTCAAAGAACCAAAACATTATTGTTGTTGCCTGAAGAAAATCTCGCAAAATGCTAATTATTGGTGTCCTAATGTACGTGAAAAGTGAAGCATAACACATCACTCGTCACTACAAGTAGATGTTTTCTATCTTAGCCACCCTGCACAGTTAGCAATATTAAATTAGGAAAACCATATGACTTCTAACTTTATATCATCATTCAGGTACACTGCTCTGACGTCGATGTCTATTTTTAGCAGAAATTCCGATCATGCTTTTTTATAGTTTTGGAAAGAATGGACATGTAGATCTATTTATTTCACGATTTATACCGTCTTACAAGTAAGTAAGTATTCAAAATCGTCTGTTTTCGACTTAAGTTTGACTTTTTGAAGCAATGAAACTACAAGTCCCCCAAATCAAGTTAACATGTACTTTATGAAGGCAAAATGTCGGATACAACCATTAAAGGCGGTATCCGATAGTTTGTCTATATCTTATATACGTAACAGTATCTGTCAATAAGAACGATTGGGAAAGCTGCTAAAGATAGACATCGACGCCACAGCGGATGACGTGGATGAGCGAAAACATAAGTGGTGATATGGTTTTCTTGGGTTAAAAATAGTCAGACAGGAAATGCATGATTTTAATGACGATTATGGTTCACTTTTCAGACAAGTGTAGGACATCAATAAACAACCTTTTGCGAGAACTGTTAAGATAACAATGGTTTACTCAGATGTTAAATGAACATACTTTGGGTCCAAACTGTCCGATACCGCCTTTAAGCGGGAATAATTAACCAACTTTCAGTGAAAAACAGTTTAGCGTTCCAAGCCTCCAATAAATTATTCAAAAGTACTTCACACGCTGCAGTCTGGTTAGGCTAATGTCTGGCTAACTGAATCTGTGACGAAGATAAAGTCGATAAAAGTGTCTGTGTGTGAGGAGAAGAGGAACACTGTCCAAATGGCATTTGAGGAAAATGTTTTATTATCACAAGTGACCGGGTCCATTACAACGAGAAATTGAGCAATCACCGTGTGTGTCAATTTTAATATACGATATGAGTCACACGCGTCTAAATGTGTTATTACGATCGTTTAACTATATTACGCAAATTACATGCAACAAAAACACCAACAATGAATACGAATAAATTACTCGAGCGACATATAAATTGGATTTCATTTATTTCCTTTAATTGGTAAACTAATATGACAATGCTCGAAATAACGTCGTTACTGTGTTTTTAAAAGGCACTACACTGAAATGTTGGCCACAATGGCCAATTTTATCCAGTTTTACTTAATTCTGTCAAATCTGTCTTTCTCTGTCATTGCTTAGTGGCTGATCAGTTGATCTTAGGTGCATTACAAATTCACCATAGTGTATTAACACCAAGATGGGCCTGCTATAGGCTTATTTTTATGGAAAACATTGTAGATTTAAATACGCCCTTTTGCGTCGAAATTGAATTGTTATTAATTCAATTCATTTGCATTATTTTTTCCGGTTTCTGTATATCACTGACTTGTATTGTTGTGTTATTGCTAGGTAATTTGTATTTTAATTAAAATCGGTCACTGACAGACTGACACCAATTACACTTCCCATGCAGAATCGAAATAAACTTATTTCGCCTTTAGATGCATAAATACGATTAGCAGTGTGTAGTTAGTTATATTATACAGCTACTTGTACTGGTAAGATAACCTCTACTGAAAGTGAAACGACCCCCAGGTACAGTCACAATGACGAAAGATAAACGAAGACATTAAAATGTAACAAAGGTCAAGGTCGCTCAGTGTAAATAATGTTACACAGAGTAACAAACAGCTTCGAATTCATTGTATTAGATGCAGTTAGGCAGTTATATGCAATTCTGATACTTGTTTGTTTAAAAATGTAGGTGTCCCTGTCAAGCTGGACGTGTGTCTGCATACTTGTTCCTATATTACGATACTGTGAAGCATTGTAAAACATACTGCAATAACTAGCTTAGTACTAGTTCTACCCAGTCAATGGATTGTCCCGAGATAACAGACAAGTTAAATAAACTGGCGCCATACATGTGATATATATGGCTCGGAAAGGAAATAAAAATTTAAATGATGTTATGCTTTATTTTTTACATATGTATATGTGTATAGTGTGCCCTATATGTAAAAAGTAAAGCATAACATCATCAAGAATTTATTTCCTTTCCGAGCCACGCTACCTGTCTATGAAATGAAAATGCGTTTAACAAATGCTGAATGCATGTGTGTCTCGCCAATAACACTTGCAAATGTAATTGAGGAAATAAACTTAGATCGAGGCTTGAGTGACAACTGTAAATAAGAGATAACAATGTCACCATTCATGTGAAATAATTCGGGCAGTTGAGGTACTTGAACGACATATCACGCAAAATACAATGATCAGCATATCTGGTGTCGAACAAGGAGCAAATATCCGTGTTAGACTTTATTTCGTGATTTCAAAGTTTTGCTTATGTCGAAGCTAATTATTTCTTTGTACAGAAAAGTGTCGCAAGAAACAATCGCAAGAAATGCAGTTCAAGTTTGCTACCTAATTAGGAAATGCAGCTTAAACTTGGTCACTAAGAAATGCAATTTAAACTATGCTCACTAAGACATATAGTTCAAACTTTGCTCACAAGCTAAGTAAAACAGTTCAAACTACGCTCGCTAAATAATACAGTTCGAACTATGCTCATTAAAAGACCGTTCGAACTATGCTAAGAAATACAGTTCAAATGACCATATGTTTGAATGTCACCACATCATACTTTGCCTGCTAACTTATACACTTAGGCAGATCATTTAGAACCAAAGCTGATGGTCACAGACTGGACGCTGCCTTGGGAGTTTAAAGCAATATGTGTTTTTTTATCTTTGCATCTAGTTACTAAATAAATTAACTTGTTGCTTTTAAATATTTGTAGCACAATAAGGGTTTAGTTACCCTGGCAACCGAAACGATATATTTAGTTATCATGTCAACCGGATACCCACCTGATTTCCTGTTAGACCGAACAGTCGCTCCTTAAGGATGGGATCCCGTGTGTTCCAGAGTGCTAGAGAGAGACAGAGACGACATTGTCGGTCTGTTATACCGAGGAGTCCATCCTCGCCCCAGCGATACGTCCGCGACCTCGACATGTCGTGCGTGAAATAGTCCCAACTGGAAAAATGAAACATAGGTGAAGTTAACTTATGAGACGGGACACGTATATCAATGTTTTTAGAATAATTAAAAAAATGTACAAGACGTGGCCACCTGCTAAAGGCATGTACATAAAATTAGAAGATAGATTATATGAAGACTAATATAGCCGTTATAAAATCTGTGCACATTCGTGAGGCCAAACACAAACAATGCGATGTCAATCTCATTAAAATCACATCCTAACTTTCGCTTCATTACTTTCCGCTGGTAATGAAGAGAAAGTTAGGATGTGTTTTTTATGAGATTGAATGCAATGTATGTCCGAAATAAACGTTACTGAAACTGAAAGCAGTCAAGATTTTAAATATAATGCTATATAGAAACATGTACATGGTAAAATTTACGGACTTAAAGTTACTTATTAAAAATCAACTTTCTTTACATAAACACCTAAAATCATCATCCGATCACTAGTTCACGGGAAGAACTAATAATGGTTCAGTAAGAAAGGTGTGTATTTTTTTAAAGTTAAAAAATAGATTTAAGTGCATCAGAAAAGACACATCATTTGTACATCGCTTTGTTTTACTTGCTGGACAATATTTATATGGTTACTGCTAAAATGACAGAAAAGCAAATACGTTTGACAGTCAAGTCATTTTATTGACGTTTTGCCATATGTTAGAATCCCCATGTAGTCATGAGTCAAGATGGGTAAACGGGTAAACGACTTTCATTATTGCTTGATATTCCATGTAATACCTTCGTTATAATCATCAACACTTAAACGACGATGCGCAAGCATAAACTAATGGATGGATATCGTAGAAGCTGAATAAAAACAGCAGTATTTTAAAACGTTCTTATAAGTTTATTTCTTTTTAAGTTATTTTTAACTAAGAAAGATAAACCATTTCGTAATAAGGAAGAAAGGTAAACAATCAGCTGGTCTTTCTTTATTAACAAAAATGCTAATGCAAACTTTTAAATGCTGCCTGAAAAGAAAATCTCGGGCTAGAACTTGCATGTGGCGAGGTATGCAGGCGGATCTGCGTGTGGCGAGGCCTGCAGGCGGACCTGCATGTGGCGTGGTATGCAGGCGGATCTGCGTGTGGCGAGGTCTGCAGGCGGACCTGCGTGTGGCGAGGTATGCAGGCGGACCTGCATGTAGCGAGGTCTGCAGGCGGACCTGCATGTGGCGAGGTCTGCAGGCGGACCTGCATGTGACGAGGTATGCAGGCGGACCTGCATGTGGCGAGGTATGCAGGCGGACCTGCATGTGGCGAGGTCTGCAGGCGGACCTGCATGTGACGAGGTATGCAGGCGGACCTGCATGTAGCGAGGTCTGCAGGCGGACCTGCATGTGGCGAGGTCTGCAGGCGGACCTGCATGTGACGAGGTATGCAGGCGGACCTGCATGTGGCGAGGTATGCAGGCGGACCTGCATGTGGCGAGGTATGCAGGCGGACCTGCATGTGGCGAGGTCTGCAGGCGGACCTGCATGTGACGAGGTATGCAGGCGGACCTGCATGTGGCGAGGTCTGCAGGCGGACCTGCATGTGGCGAGGTCTGCAGGCGGACCTGCATGTGGCGAGGTCTGCAGGCGGACCTGCATGTGACGAGGTCTGCAGGCGGACCTGCATGTGGCGAGGTATGCAGGCGGACCTGCATGTGGCGAGGTATGCAGGCGGACCTGCATGTGACGAGGTATGCAGGCGGACCTGCATGTGGCGAGGTCTGCAGGCGGACCTGCATGTGGCGAGGTCTGCAGGCGGACCTGCATGTGACGAGGTATGCAGGCGGACCTGCATGTAGCGAGGTCTGCAGGCGGACCTGCATGTGGCGAGGTCTGCAGGCGGACCTGCATGTGACGAGGTATGCAGGCGGACCTGCATGTGGCGAGGTCTGCAGGCGGACCTGCATGTGGCGAGGTCTGCAGGCGGACCTGCATGTGGCGAGGTCTGCAGGCGGACCTGCATGTGACGAGGTCTGCAGACGGACCTGCATGTGGCGAGGTATGCAGGCGGACCTGCATGTGGCGAGGTATGCAGGCGGACCTGCATGTGGCGAGGTCTGCAGGCGGACCTGCGGTGCACAGGTGGTTCTATTCAGACACATATCTTGGCTCATTCTCCACCAAAAATTAGCTAGAAGTTACCATCTATGTGTCGGTGCAATTAAACAAACAAAACAACAAGGAGATTTAGTTAGAGTATACTGGTAAACCTCAGCATATGTCGACCAATATCCCATGCGACCGAATTTTTACCTTCTAAGACTACGCGTGATTTAAACATAGTTATGCTATATCGCGCTTAAATATATGTACACAGCGCTAAATTACGCGTTTTAAATGTTCACATACTTTTTGACAATAGAGAATGATAATTGAAAGTTAATTGAAAAAGGCCACACACATGCAACAACTTGCAAGGAAGATCAGGTCACTACACCCGATTGTAAAATATTTATTTCAAAAAGCGTCTAACAAATCTCAAATATTTATCAGATCGTTTAGTTTAACATTGCCAGAATCAGAATAATACTTTAACACATTTTTACAATAAAATCCGATAAAGTCAGTATAACAACATTCATGTTGGGAAGAACAGATGTTGCATTTATGTTTTAACTAGGCAGTAGAACACCAGATATGTATAGTTCCGGCAGCTGGTCTCCTGAGATCTGTAGAAAATCACAAAAAAGTCGGTTAAGTCAATTAACTGACGAAACACAATGGCAATAGTGGGGATAGTTTCCACTGTATGACAGTGCCATAAAGATGGATCAATATCAGAGATCAGAGAAGTATGGTCGTCTTACAGTAAATTGGCACTATTTCGGATGTGTAGTAAATAATCGGATGGAAAGATATTACGGTAAAATACGGCCATTTTAGTCTTCCGTACAATTTGATAAGGGTCAACGCCAAGTGTGGGTAGCATACGTGATGCTGGGCGCAGCAAAGGTTGGTAAGTTGAGGTCCAAACCTTACAGGGAATGGGAATTTTAGTCATTTTACACTGTACGCCCTGTTAATGTCGTATATAATTAGTGATACACCTAATTAATTCTCTGTAATACCAACAGTATGTAATTGTTAATATAAGCAAAGTTTATGCCATAAGTGTAGATCATACAATTCGTTTAATCTGGATCTACACTTTAAGCATAATAGGTCCAACCAATCCATGCTCTAGGCCTAACCGGCCGCAATAGCTCAGGTGGTAGAGCGTCGGCTTGCGGATCGGGAGGTCGTGGGTTCGAACCCCGGCCGGGTCTTTCCAAAGACTTTAAAGTTGGTAGTAGTGGCTTCCCTCCTAACGCTCGGGGCTAAGGGGACAGCATTACGCCTGACTCGTCGGTGTCAGTATAATGGACCGGCCGGGTTCAGTCCCTGGGCACCTCATAAGTGCCCCTGTGCTATAATGATGGAAATGTCGCTGCGCAGTATCGGCAAAAATGCCGGCTAATCCCAATCCCTAATGGTTAAAAGCTAGAATGAAACAAGACCATAATTGTCTTCCGTAGTATTGTACCTGTGTCAAGACATAACATCGCCTGTTGGGATCAGGTTGTATTACCAGTTATAGTGTGGTATGTAAAAACACGAATGAGAAAAAAAGTATGAAACTGAAATTTAACAAACAACATCACACATACAACAAAACATCAATAATGTGTAGCCTTACGCACTTTATATACCGCACGAACTTTATATACTAGAAGTAACCTCTTAACACGTAAGATATTGAGATGCCTGCGTATATTGTTGGATCTATATATATACAAGTACATGAAAGAATGCAGGATGCAGAAGAATTAATTGTATATGTTATTTATCATAAAACGGTAAATAACTTGGAAGCGTGTTGATAAGATCAAGATCTAACGTGGCCCACACATAAAAGTCCATCTACATGGGCAATTGTTTAACACTTAAAGGAACATGTGTACATATGAACACTGTTTAGATAACAATGGTTAATAAACAAAATCCGGTCAAGTCCCAATGAATATCAAGACTACGCGGCCAGGGCGTTAAACTTAAGAGCAGAAACTGACCAAATAAAAATGCAAATGCAAGATGTAGTATCCATTAGAATCTTGTTGAACTAAATCTATTGACAGTCGTATATCTTCAACGAGTTCCTAAATACGCTGGTTAATTATTCATTATTTGCACGTGCACGTTTCCAAAAACGACGACTTTAAGTAAAAGTATCAACAAACACCTTAACAAACAAGTATCAAACATTTTAACCCAACTGCGCACATACACACAACCAAGCACGCATGTACTATAACAAAGAGACGTATATGAACAGAAACGAGCACACACACGCGCACGCACACACGCACGAACAAACGCATGCAAACACACACACACGCAGACTGATACCTACCAGTTTCCATTTGGCGAATAGTCCTCCCGTACCGTTCCCCACTGACGTTCGGATAAATAAGGTCCCCATCTTTTCCAGTTCCGTAGCCGTACTTTATCCTCTTTCAATCGTTTGCTCTCAAATCCTGCCATCGTCCATAAAAATTCACTTCACCTATTGATACCTTCTACCGGCCAAGGGTTATCCAATGTAAGGGTTATCCAATGTGCTCATACCAATTTTCTAATGCTGCAATCCGCTGTAACTTTCCTTTCCTACGTCACAATAATCTACACTTTAGCGACGTCAATGTTTTTTTTACATTGTGCTTACCGTTTATATTGTCACTCCGGTCTCGAATTATCTCTGAACATTCCCGTTCCGCTTGTTGTGAAACAGCTGGTGAAACACAATGCTACAAAACACTGAGAAACTCTTTCCATGTATTTTCCCTACTAAGCCAAGCCAACTGACACAGAATGAAGACGGAAAGTAGAACTACACATAGCAGGCTGAAAAAAGGTTCATTGCATAGTCGCTGTATGTTTTTATCCATTCAGTCGGTCGAGTTTTTCGTTTGAGGTAGCGGTTCTAGCATACATTTACTCGAAGCATTGTACAACTTCTTTCATTCTTCTCAGTGTATAATTTATAATGCTGTCACTGTGTATTGAATCGCTTGACAAGTGAAGAAACATCGCATAAAGTAGGTCACCTTTTTGTTTTTGTTTAGACTATCTTCGACCTTGACCGACACTGGTGCAAGTGGAAGTCGGTAGAGCATCGACCCACAGGTGCGGAAGGTCGCGGATTCAATTCTCGAGCATGACTTAGGAAACTTTTGACAACTATTAGTGGTTATGGTATCCCAAGATTGTTAATAAGGAAACGTCCAAAGTGCTGAGCAGGTGTCAAGAAAACGTGACTGGTACTGTGGTGTCATTACAGGAGCTCTCTGCGTGCTAACTCTGAAGTCAGTACAATATCTGCATCGAGTTAAAATAGGTCAGCTTAAAATGAAGCTACAAGTTAGCAGTTATCGAAAGGTCATTCGAAGCCGTCCGCTTAACAATCATTCTATGAGTAATAACCCGTTAACCAATGTCGTATTTCTTTAATAAATGAAC
Source organism: Sinonovacula constricta (assembly GCA_007844125.1). NCBI lineage: Eukaryota > Metazoa > Mollusca > Bivalvia > Cardiida > Solecurtidae > Sinonovacula > Sinonovacula constricta. Next base: position 46,456,931 of record CM017571.1, read on the forward strand.
GAGTAATCTTTACTCCGAACGGTGTTAAAAGCCAGTGTTGAACGGCACCATAGTATTATCGTGTCTCACTGGGTCGAGTCATTCACAAGCTGTGTATGTGTGTACGGAAAAGTCGGTCAGCTTGTAAAATACATTGACAGCACTCTATCGAGCAACGTTTATTTATATCTTTTTTACAACTAGTCAGGTATCTGGAACAGAAAGTAGACCGCTGTGGGTTATCTGTGAATAAGAAACGTGATTCGGGCAGTCGAGAGTGAATGCATGCACATGGTGCACACAACTTAAATATTGCATCAAATGACATTTGAAGCTGATTACACTTTTACCGAAAATCGGTCGCAAATAAAACATCAACAGATTGGCTGTACATAATACACTGCGCATATTGCGCGTATTTTGAGAAACATAATGTTTATCCTGTAGACCACAGACCAGTAGTATATACGTTAAAGTTGTCATTTATGTCGGTTAATACAACCAGATGATGCCGAATTGTAATGATTTTATTTGGGATCAATAGGAAAATTTCAATTAAAAGCATGGAATATTTGCATCCGTAATTTTTGTGTTTTAAACCCTTTAACAAGATTTCGGACCTGCCTATGTTTTTTTAAGGTTTAGATGTGACATGTTAAAAACAATAACATTAAAATTCTCGATCCTGGTAAGTGTCTGTTTGGAAACACATCGCTTATTGAAATCTTGTTCACAACACTATATTGGAGATCGGGTCATTGTCCCATGGGACCTTCCTGCACCGTAACACGATAATCGCCTTCAGTCGGTGACCTACCTGTGATCTAGTACGTGCACATTGACAGTCTAGCAGAGTAAAATTTTACAATCCGTGTCTACACCAATCCTTTGGTCACATTATTTGTATTTTGGCTAAAGTAGGCGCTCTAAGCAGGGATGGATCCAGTAGGGAATTGGGGGGTAATTGTGTAGACTTGTTTATAATACACATAAACTTTACAAATACTAAGCTTTTAAAGTAAATTTTGTCTGTTGACCGCTTAGGTCGAAGCTTATGTCAGCGTTAAAGTTGCATGGATCTTGATTCACACCCTTCCACCCCCACCCCACCAAAATTTTCTGCCTCTGACTCTATGGTATCCTCTCGTAAATTCATACACGATGAAATAAACAACAACAACAACAACAACAACAATATGGCTTAATTTGTAACAACTTATATGTCTTAACTTCCTTTTACATATAAACTATATACTGCAACTTGTATAGGGCCTAACAAGATGCCCATGAATCTTTCACGAGAACCCTTAGCAGGTTGTAAAATCTTAATCACAATATTGGCATCTAGTGATCACAAGTTAATTGTTAAAGAATTTGTTTTGGGCTTTATCGTCCCAACAACCGTATTTCAGTTATCCGGAAACGGTGTCCTCTAGAAGCATATTGCTGCCTTCGCTGTGTGTAGCATGCCGTGAACACATGTCATGATACCACACCCAGTCACATTATCCTGACACCGGGCCAACCAGTCGTAGAACTACCCTTACATTTGCTTGATCGTTAGCAAGAGATCTATACCACTACATATGCAGCGGCCCGAGTCCGAACCCGGGGCCTCCCGTACTTGGAACCGACACTCTACCGATTACGCTACCAGGCCCGGTGAGTTGTAATAGAAATCCCATCACACATTACTCCATCAAAATGTCCATGCAGGCAATGATTCTTATAGATCCGTGCAGATTAGGTTGACAAAATCTTTTTAGGTGTCAACATTCACATGATCTTCCATGTTTTGTCCCAGTGACCTATTTTTTAATTCCATGTGGCCCGATAATAAACTCATCCAGGATTTCATGCAAACATTCTGAACAAGTTTGGTTAAGATTGGGTCACCATGTGACCTCATGAGACTTAGGATGGCTTTCTATGGTTTGACCTGGTACCTTCTTTTCTGACCCCACCTGACCCCAAGTTACAAACTCATCTAAGTTTTCGTGCAGACAAACATTCTGATTAAGAACAGAACAGAACAGTATTTTATTAGTTTCAACGTGTACATAGTTGCAAGATAATTACAATGAATAGTGCTGTCACTGATCATCTAGTCGTTTTAAGTCACAAACACACACACGAGCATAATAAGCTACTCAATAAAATATCATTATTCCATTTTTGTACAAAACAATCTACTATTCTTTTTTTAATGATAAACAAAAGTTATTTGGATTCACTGAAAAGGGGTCGGCGAATACATTGCTGAACCCGTATTGGTCTAACAGTGTTTTTTTACATTGGATAACAAATTGACTTTACCTCTTTTACAATCATGCATCATGTTAGAATACATTTACTGCATTATTACATTATCCGTGTATAAAAGTCTAAACTAATATTTCACTACTTTTACATAGCGAGCAACATACAGAGGGTATCTCCCCAGGTAGTTCGTTTAACACCGAGTAATCTTTTACAAAATTTTAAATGTAATGTTTCTATATTTTTAGACTTTGTGTTACCCCAAACCTCGGCATTGTATTGTAATACTGATCCAACAAAGGAATCGAACAAATTCAGCATTCATTCAATTTGTACAGTATTCATACATGTTATTAAGGTTACGCTGTAATTCCGATGGGGATTTTCCAAAAATAACCATATGGTTTGCAAAGAACAGGGAATCAAACTGCAACCCGTTTCTTGAGAATCGATAAATGATAGTTCCATATCCTGAATGAAGAGGGCAAATAACAGGCCCGTAGCTGAGCCAAAAGCAATGTGCAAGCCTCCCCCCCCCCCCCCCAGAAAATTTTGAAACCTTAGAATGTAAATGGTGACATCGGACGCCTTTTTGAACTGTTTAACTGCATTAAAATACTGAAACAAAATTGTGTGTTAACGTGTGATTTATTTATTTTTGAACGAATTAATTAAACAAAGTCAAATCTTCGGCTTTTGCTTCCAGCGAATTTCATCACTACTTGGTCAATGTCAATGTTCACATCCCGATACACATGCATCAGCGCTAGTCCTGTCATGCGCTCTGTCCGCATGGTTGACCTCAGGTAGCTTTTCACCCTGCGCATAACGCTAAAGCTCCGTTCAGCAGTAGCAGATGATGCCGGCATGGTCAGAAGAATGGTGAGTACGGTATAAATTCCCGGGTAAAGATCAGGATTGATGGATGCAACAGTTTCACCCAATTTGCTTGGTTTGTCATTTTCATCCATCAACTGCCATCTAGCCTTCCATCGCCTAACTTCGTTATGGAAGGACTGGTTTCCTTGCGGTAGGTCCACCGAATACCCCGCCAAAATGAGATCTACCATTTCTTCTGTGCAAAGGTTCAACTTGGATGGAATCAAGTACTGTGCACGGAATCTTTCCTCAGCCACAAGCAATCTGTCGCTAAGTTCTTGACACAAATGGTCCAAGAAAGGGAAGTAGCGAGCTCGCTGCCAATACTGTTGTGGGTCATTGGCCGGTGGATTTGCTCGGTTTCGTTGGCGTTGAGCCAGACGGGACATTGAAGGTTCAAGCTCAAATTCTGCTCCAATATCTTTGGCGCATTGAAACAATGCTTCCCAAACATTAGGGTCTGCCCTTTCGTTTTGGAACTGGCGGATGAGGGTCTGGCTTTCTCGTGTGGCCTCAAGTAAATCACAGTCGACTGCCTGGAGGAGATAAGACAGAGGGACTGTACTTTGCATCACATGTTCAGCAACAACAAGTCCGATTATGAAGTCAAACTTCATGATTGACGCCAAGTGTTGGCCTGCCTTGTCATCGCCGTCCTCCTGTAGTTGCTCCAGGGCATGAACCACAACGCTGTATGCGGACTTGAAAGTTGTGAGTGCATCGGCCCGGCTTGTCCACCTAGTCTCACATAGGGTTCTGAGTTTGGTGCGTTTTTTCAGCTTCTCCTGTGCGTCATCGTTAGCAGCAAGTTCATCAGCAAAGAAGGTAAGTCTTTTTGCTGAATAGTCGAAGGCAAACCCTACCTCTTGAATAGTCGTCATCACTGACCTAATGCACGGGTCCTTACTGCTATGCATGACTGCTAGATTGAGGCAGTGGGCTCTACAGTGTACATAGAGCGCAGACGGAATACGTTGACGAATTCGTGCCTGCACGTCCTGTGTTTACCGGACATATTTGCGGCACCATCATAAGCCTGAGACCGCATCTTATCGACTTGGATTCCGCGACTTTCAAGTGAGGTCAAGAGTAGTTCTGCCAATACCTCGCCAGTTGTTCTACGTGCTTGAACAAACCCAAGAAAATCTTCACGGACTCTGAACTGCTGGGAACCGCTTCCACGTTGGACAAATCGCAGACACACGGACACCTGTTCTTTTGTCGACTTGTCGGTTGATTCATCGGCAATAAGAGCGAAACAAACTGCATCATTGCAAGCCTGCACAATTTCGTTCTGTATCTGCTCAGCACACAGACAGATCAGTTCGTTTTGTATGTCGGGCGATGTGTACGTTGCCCTACGATTTTCTGGAACATTAAGATGCTGGGCTAGGATAGGGTCATTTGTTGCCTTTGAAGCAGTATGGCTAGAAAATTGATTCGTTCTTCGGTGTTACCTCTGACAGCAATATTTTGCTTACCACAAAGGACGATCACTTCTATAATTTTCTTGAGAATATGGCGGTTCTGCTCCACTAGTCGTTTGTGACTGTCAGATACAGAACTTGTGATTGGTTCCATCTTACCTGATTGTATATCAAGAAAGTGTTCTGCCAAAGCTGTAACATTGTGGTGGTTTGACTCTGCTATTTCGTGCCGCTTGACGTAACTAGCTAGGTTGGACCAATCCTTCACTGGTGTACTAATGAAAGTTTTCTCCTTCGCATCTTTCCGCCTGAATACGAAACAGGGCGCGCAGAATAAGGCATCTGTAGAAATCGAGTATCTGAGTCAGGGGTGGTCTATCAACCAGCTTGATGACAGCTTTCTCATTTTTCCATGGATGCTTCTGCAAAAGAGAAAAACAACAATTAACCCTTTACTCCACACAAGCGCATTTTAGCGCCCCTGTAACTGATGGCTATTACCGAGCTAATGCTCTATTTCCTACAATGATTTCAATATAATTCAAAAATGGCATTTTTCTTTTGCCTAGATTTTCCCAATTTTCATCAGATTCTTTTCTTGTGGATTAGTCTAAAATAGCTTGTGGAGGAAAGGGTTAAATTAGCTGACCTGGATATTGGAAAAAAAGCAATCTCCAAAAATACTAATCGAAAATATATGTTCTGATGTTTATTATGCCCCCCACCACTAAAAGAGGGGGGCATATAGAATAGCCTTTGTCCGTCTGTCTGTCCGTCCGTGCGTGCGTATGTCCGCACACACCAGAGCTACATTTGAACAAAATAATTCATACTGCTTTGAACAAAAGGAAAGTCAAACCCCATTTATAATGTAGCTCTGAAAGTACGTCCGTCCGTCCCGAAATGTTTGTGTCGCGCATAACTCTAAAAGCATTTTTACTACAAACTTGAACCTTCAGGGACTTGTGCACCTGGGTAGTTTCATCCCGCCACAGTTAATATTTACGGAGATATGCGCCTTGATTTTGTGAAAATAGATCTACGTGTTGTCTGTAATGCATTCGAAAGAAAACAACAAAACGTACCTTGAGGGGAAATTGAACAGATGGCAGTCAGTCCATGCGTCTTTCAAAATCGACAATTTCCACTCTGCTTCAAGTTCTCCACGTGCCACAGTAGCTATATCTGAATACGAAGGACCACTGATTGTAGACTTAACTGACTGAGCCTGTACATGTTTGATATTGTCAGATTCTTTGCCAGATAGATCTATGTCCATGCTGTTTGCATGCTCCGAAGGTGCCGCGCCGGTTGTTTCTGGGCACGAAGTCGCTGTCCCGGTTTCTGACATCCGCTTGAACATCTTGTCCAGTGTCATATGTTTTGTTTTCTTCATTTTTATAAGAGTCCGGCCCGACCGACCGCAATGAATTATTAAAAAATTGAAAACATGACGTCACTACTATACAGCGGATGACATACTAGTAGTGACGTCATGTTTATGATCGCATACAGTTTACGGCTTAGAGTGCCATGTTATTGAATCAGCTTAAATCATGGGTCGTGTTAACTTCTATAGATCTACATTATTTTCGTGTATAATATACAGAAAAACTAATTATTGATTTAAAGAAAAGTCAAATCGGGAAAATAATGTGCAAGCCCGGGCTTTTTGGCGTAAAGGCAGCTACGCGCCAGAATAATTAAGGTGACATAACTTCCCCTTCTAATAGGCCCACCGTGATGTTGCAGAACTCTGAATGGTCGTTATAAACACGTACGCATGCTTTACATTTGTTGTACATATCCCTGATAACCTGCAGTATTTTACCATTTATTCCCAAGTTGGATAGTTTATACCATAAATTATTTCTATTAATACTATTAAACGCCCTTCTAAAATCAACAAATGCGCAATACAGACGTGTATTATTGTTTACGAATTGTTGTACTAATGCATGAAGTATAAAGACCGCGTTCACAGTAGATTTCCCCGACCTGAAACCGAATTGCGAGTCTAGTATGATATTATTACTGTCACACCATTTTGTTAGCCTTGTGTTAAAACGCATGTAAATATTTTAGCTAAACAACATATTAGTGTTATACTACGATAGTTTGCAGCATTGTTCCTGTCGCCTTTTTTAATTAAGGGGGATAATTATACCTTTGGCCCACGAATTCGGGTAAATTCCCGAGTTGAAAATTGCATTAAAAATATCGCATAGATGGGAAGCAATAATATCAATAGTTTCTATAAAATATGACGTTAATAAGTTATCATTTCCAGGTGTTTTACCATGTTTAAGTTTTTAACTACCTTTACTATTTCGTCAGCTGTAAATTCGCAACTAAGTTCCTCATACGAACAAGGTACATTTTCGTGAATTCGACTTCGACAAAAAAGTTTGCCTCGTTGTTGCCTGTACAAATAGTTTGCTGTAAAGTTTCGCAAAAAATATTTACGAAAATCCTCAACAGAAATATTAGAATTTATTTTATTATTTTTACGAAATAATGACCAAAAGTCCTTTGGTCTTCTAAATCTCATACTCTCTATTTTATGTCTCAACGTGTTCCAGGTTACAACTCATTCTATATTTCATGCAGACAAACGTTCTGACCAAGTTTGGTTAAGATTCGACCATAAATTTTGCATCTGGCGTGTTCACACGTTGCTGCTGCTGTCATTTGTGGGTTGTTTTCAATGATGTGAGCTAGTGACATTCAGGAAAGCGCACATGAGCAAGTTGTGCTCAGGTGAGCTAAAAATTTAAACACAAACTCAGTTTAAATGTTTATAATAAATTATCGTAATAAAAACATAAAGTAAATAACAAATGTACATTCTTTGTAGACAATGGTCAATTGTACTAGTTAACATTTAAAAGATAATTGCAACTGATTTTCACATACAATGCTAATTGGTTCATTAATAACCACAGTTTTTGTACTTTCTTACTGAAATCATTTTAAATTGCCAGAAACCTCATTAGAAAAGTCGCATCTTTTGTTCTTATCTCATGAGCTATTTTATCACGGACACAGGAAAAAATCTCAACAGTTACACGTGTACATTTATTTCTTGAAGATCCGAGCCATCTTACAATTATGCTCCGTTAATTAAAAACCAAGTTTGTATTTTTATCAACATATATGTGAAAATGTATCTGTAACCTAGTCACGATTTTTAATTGAACAAGTAAACTTAGAAACAAAAGTGTCCCTTTAACTGGTTTTGTGGACAGATTTAATAACAAAACATACTTTTTGAAACAAGAAAACCCTAATGGCCCTAAATCGTTCACCTGAGGACCCAGGCCTTTAGTAAGCTCATATCTGGCGTCATGTAATTAAGTGTTATTTACTTCAAAAATTGACGACGAATGGATTTGTTTACCCTCGCCTTTCACCTATAAGTATATTGCGAGCACTTTATAGCATGGGTATTATATTGATGACTTAATATTTTAGTATTTTGAAACTATAAACTTTGCTTTCTTAGAATATATTCATTATAAAATTTAATGCCTTATTTCTAATCTTAATAAGGTTTCGTATGTTAAAAATCTATGTTAAATATTGTGTCATCTAAATCATAAATTAATGTATATTGTAGTATTCTGTGAGGTTATTTTTTAATAAATATGGTATATTATATATTACAACTAAACAATCTATATTGGTCTGTCACAGGCTCTGGAAGTTAAAAAAATCTATATCAGATATTATATGTTATATATCTTTCTATAAAACCCTTATTAAAAACACATGTTTAGTTTATCACAGTTTGGCACACATTGTCACTAACTGAATTCTATAAAGAATTAATCAACGTATTGTAACACAAATATGTCTAGTAATCCGAATATTTATAGTAAACATGACTATGCATTATTCCAATGGAATTATTGAAAAAAGACATGTTGTTTTCTAAAGACATTTTATTTTATGTCGATAGTTTTACCGTATCACATTTTGTGGATCCATGGTTATAGTCCTTTTTAATAACCTTTGTTATCTCCCCTGAACAATTGCCCCGAAAAGATAATGATCTCATTGAGAATTTGTATATACTTTGGTTCTATTTGTAACGCAGAACCCTGGATGTGTTTATATATCTCAGTGTAGCGTTGTGATATTGTTATATTCTTCTGTTCATAATTTCACTGTTGCGATCCGGTGCCCCCAGACGGGATATAAATTTTTTTTTTTTAAAACTGTTCCTATATTAAAATATCTTGTAAAATAAATATACTTAAAAAATAAAACTCTTTCTTGTCCATTGTTAGAATATCTTTTCCACCCGACCCGTTTAGGATCGTTAAAAAGAGTTTCAAAATATGAAAGGTTTTAAAAATCGTTGATAAATATTGGGCCATAAAGAGTGCTCTCTAGGTTGATCACACCGTATTCTAGGATTTTACCTAGTGACCTACTTTTTGATCCCACTTGTCCCAGTTCCAAACTCATGAAATATCTCATGCAGGCAAAACTTTTAGCCAAGTTCGGTGAAGATTGTGCCATAAATGTGACCTCTAGCAGGTTCAATGTGTTTTTATACGATTTGACCTAGTTACCTACTTCCCACGTGATCCAGTTACGAATTCATCCATGATTCCATGCAGGCAAACAGCCTGATCATGGTTAGTAAAGATTGGAGCACAAATGTGGCATAGTGACATACTTTTTGACACTACATGACCCATTTACGAACTAATCCAAAGTTTTATGCAGACACATTCTGGCCAAATGTGGCCTCTGTGTCCACAAGGTTTTCCTAAGATTGCATCTAGTGACCTACTTTTTGACCCCGCGTGACCCAGTTGCTAACTCATCCAAGATTTCATGCAGGAAAACATTCTGGCCAAGTCTGCTGAAGATTGGGCCATTAATGTGGCGTCTAGTGTTCACATTTTTTTCTAAATCCTGACCTAGTTTTTGAACCACCTTATCCAGTTACGATCTCATCCAAGATTTCTTGGAGACAAACATTCTGGCCAAGATTAGATAAAAACAGTAGCCTTAAGAGTGTTCACAAGTAAATTGTTGATGCCGCACGACACACGAAGGAGTATTAGAAAAGCTCATCTTGATAATGTTTTGCTTAGGTGAGCTAAAAACACAAATGAGACATTATGAGTTTTACAGTGACGTTTAGCTAATTTGGTGAGAGAAGACACTAAATGACTACACAAATGTTTTGGCAAAACCAACAGCACAATGTAGACATTCACACATCAAGCTCATCGTCATGACAGGGACTTGACCCCTACATGATTGAAGGTGAATCTACCACTCAGATGTTTATTTTCAGTGCCTATTAAGTTTATTTTATTTTCAGTTGTACATTGTATATACAGGTATAACACATTAAAACAAGCTGTAAATCATTTTTTTTACATTCTTAATAACTGGGTTGCCAACCACAAAATCTTTAAATAAACAGGAGTTCATTATGTATCCAGGAGGGAGATGAAACAATACAGACGATCTAGAATTCTTCATTTATTTTCTTGTATTTTACATTTGACAATGTATTGTATAAAATAAAACACAAGTACAAACCACATTCAAACAAAGGCAAATACTGGAGAAAAAAGAAACTCGGGCAGTACATGCTCTCTTCATTCAGGTCTAATACCCAATATAAAACTAACCATTCAATCATATAAAATAATTCCTATTTTTACAACAAATCATACATGAGTAATGTACGAAAAATGTACACCCAACTCGTACACCCAACTCAGACAATAAATATATTATTATACGATTCGCCTTATATGTTCTTGGTGTGTGACGGCATGGCATGAGAAATTTGTAGAACTAAGGATTACAGCAGTATATATTAATTTAATAGTGACAATAACCATTATCCACCAAACTAGTCTGGACTAGATAAATACAAGGTCTTCTCTTATTAATACAACATATTAAAGGTACCCTTTCAAATTGACTCGAAAAATTAAAATCTCAAATCCGATCCTACAAGGAAGCAGTTGGTTACAGGTAGATATTGCTGCACAGATCCTACAAGGAAGCAGTTGGTTACAGGTAGATATTGCTGCACAGATCCTACAAGGAAGCAGTTGGTTACAGGTAGATATTGCTGCAATAAGATTTACACCCTTCTCTAAGAAACTATGATCCAATTTAGCTGCTAATGGAAACTTAACAAAAATCAATGCAAAAATAAATATTATAGGACTTTTATGTTGTTTGTAAGTGATCTGAATTTAAAACAACTGTAGCTTATTTTGTTCATAACCCCTTAACTCTGGCAATCAATGAATAACGGATTCACACCTGTACATCTGCAGCACAGCAAGATAACCAATTGTTTAGTAATAAAAGATCTCACAATGTAAACAGAAGTCAGTATATAAATAGAGATATGCATGCACCTTTAAGGTAACTTGCAGGTGCTAAGAAGTGACTTGTAGATGTGTTTTGTTATGAATCCTTTACACTAATTGTCACAAAATATTTTACAACATAGTAATTTTAGCCCGAAACACATGTATGAAGCCGTGTTAAGAAGCATTTTTAGTTAGCATACAAGAAAGTGCTGTTATAATCATTAATTAGCAAAAAGCCTTTACATACATTGTGTAATAAACCTGAGAACATTGTGAGAACTATCAAAACTTTATTTAGTTTTAGAAGTTTAATTAAACCATCTTTCTGTTTCACAAAGCTTAAAACTTTGTACCAGGTATTTGATCAACAATTTGAAGAATAACTGCCACATCTTTTTAAATCAAGTCTTATTTTAACAGGATAATGTGGTTAACATTTCAGAAAATTATCCTTTACAATCTACCAAACAGTTTTGTCTTGCTTATAATGGAATACCATCATTTACTTTTTGGCTTCTAAACCTTTATAGCATTATGGCTGTTTCCCCACACATTACATCTGACTCTCCATTTAACCCTATAGCATATATTTAGTCTATCAAATAGTTAAATACTGAGGTTTTAGTGGTCTTTTGATCTCAGCTTATTCTTTACTAATAATGCACAAGTATTTCCTTTTCAAACATCTACAAGGTCTATAAACTGCTAAGGTGTAGCCACTGGGTGCTGGTTTTTATCGCAGTACTAAAATCTTTGGTGTTTCTGTCTCTATCAACTTAATCCGCACTAAATGATTTGTAACCAAAATAATTAATTGTAAAGCACATTCAGGCTGGCATTTCTTGTTTGCTAGCCAATCAACAGGGGACATACAGATAACATACAGCTGCCAATTTATTTTTTTGTGTAAGTTTGTTTTTAAAATACACTGAAGAAACCAATTATGGTCTATAAAGGGATGTCCAGTTATATTGGTGCAAGATGACTCCAGAGACATGTCTGAACAGAATTAGTGGTGCAGATCAGATTAGATGGAAAACCTTCCCACATTACGTCCATTGCCACGAAGATGCTAAGTAGTCTGAGGAGTAACAGATTTCAATTCAAAAATTGAAGTCAGTTATTACAATGGCATATTTGGCATGGCATCTTGGTTCAAATGTGCCTGTATGGACAGACAGCGACTTAAAGACAAAAAAAAGAAGAAGGTTAAAACACCCTCATAAGGAAAGGTCTGATCTCTATTGACAGTAGAATGCCCAAATGATGTCCAGATTTGTGCATACCGACCAATGCCTAGAAATTGGAAATGCCAAGTCACTGTGATCAAGGATTGAACATTGCACAGGTGATTCCCTCTTGCACTAGTTCACATGTGTAAGGAGTAGAGATACTGGAGTTTCTTCTGCAGGAACTCTGACAACTCACCCACAGAGTTCTGGTAACTCTTCTCTACTTTCTGCCATATCTCCTTCTCTGTCTCACTGTAGTCCTGGAAGAGAAATGGTCAGTTAATAAATGACAAAAGCTGCGAGGTGATTACTACCCCCACTTCCCTACCTTAGACCTCTCAGCATGTCTTTTGACATTTGTTCTCAACCATTGACCTCCCAGTATGGCCTTGACCTTTGTCCTCAAACTAAGACCTCCCAGCATGACCATGGTCTTTATATATTCATAAGGCAAACATTTGGGCCAAGGTTTTTGTAAATCCATCAAGCCATTGTGTAGTTTGAGCTGGAGCCTGGATTTTTTTCAGTTATTTGTTACATTTGACCTGCAGGTTTTGATCTTTAAGTTTCAAATCTGGTTCTTGTTGCAAAACTCTGTTCTCAGGAGGCAAACTTTGGGCACATTTATTTCAAGGTCCATTATAAAGATAATAATCTGGAAAAACAAGTTGTACGTAAAACATTTGTGCCTATTTTATTAATATCCATCAAGACTTTTTAAACTAAATGACCAGAAAATCTTTGGGACTGACATACCAACTGATGACTATGTTCTTATATAGATGCTACTGACCACATTCCGGTGTAGGGTGTCTGTGAGATGGAGCTGTGAGAGGCCTACGGACAGGAACACCACGTCCAGGATGTCCATGACAGCAGAGTGGACATCCTTACACACTCCCTCCAAGCCCTCCACCAGGCTGGCATAGCTGTCAAACGTACATGGCTGAAACACACGATTAACACCATATACAAAGATCAAACATTTACAATTACATATAACCTCAGTGTGAGCTATTCAACAAGGAAAGTATGACATCAACAGCGCATGAAACATTAACATGTGCAATATCACGTCAATGTAAATTAAATTGCAGCTTAATCTTTCAGGTGAATACTCATAACTGTCAGCTAAAACTTCTCAGAATGTTAACATTTATATCTAATAAGCGGCTGGATTCTTCAAAATAACACTGGCGACTGCCCTGCCATACTGCAATCACTGTCACATAAAAACATAAGTTCTTAAAATTGATCACATTTTTTTTTTTTACTTGGAAGAATCATGCAAATTGTGCAGTGTTTTTCACGATGGTGAGCAAACTTAAAGGCATCTCGAAAGGAATGTGGTATCCCACTGAGCCAGGCCCCCACATGCTATGACCAGACCTGCTAATTGCTGGTCATCACTGCAGGGAGTCTTTAGCCAACATAGTACTAATCTGTCACAGTAAAACCTCTGATGGGTTAATGCAAAACTAAATTACCTGCTAGTATGGAAGTGAGACAGTAGGCTAGTTTTACACAAAGCCATAAACATTAATGTTAGTGATAATGTGGGTTGTTTACTGTAGGATCACTTACATATTTTTTATTGCATTAATTACTAGGTGTCAATTTTGTAACTGCATGATTATGTATTTATTTCATAGTTAAATTTTTGATTTTGAAAATACATGAGAGATACAAGTTTTAGTATTCAAAATGACTAAAAATGAGTCTGAAGGACATTATTCTGACAATGAATGACTTTTTAAATTGCTTTTGTTAGATACGTTTTGTTACATTTTACAAATCAAAATAAAATATAACTTAAAATATACATAAGAACTAAAAGAAAGAAAGAAAGAAATAACAAAATGTATAAGAAATAACAAAATCAACCAACAAAGTAAGAAAGAAAACAAATAAAGCTTTATATATATATATATATATATATATATATATACATATATATATATGATTGCGTAATTGGTATATTCATAACTATTTCCTTTACAAACTGTGAATGACTATGTTCAACCCCCAGATATAGCATACATACACTTGGATCTTAAACAATACCTGTGTGACAGACACATCGTTACAGACTGTGGCAGCCTGGCTTATAAGAAAACAGATGCCCTTACATGCTGGGTGGGGCAATAAATGGGGGGGGGGGGGGGGGGGGGGGGGGGTTGTCACTTATATAAGGGTTTCGAGAGAGATGCCTTTAAGGGCAAGACACATTTCTGTGAATTTTGCTGGCAACATTTTTGCCTATTTGTTTAAATGTTTTTTCTTAACTTGGAATGATTTATAATTTAAAATTAAACTTAAATGAGTAAAGCTCTTATATGGCATGCACCTGTATAGTGTTATACCATGGTTATTAAATAGAGCACACATGTATATTATAAAGACTATAATAAAATATTTATTTGATTCTGAAAGTTTATATAACAAAAATTTCATCCATTCTTAAAATTGATAATTTGCTTGAGGCAGTGGGACAGCCCTCGTAAGCAGACTTGGTGCCTATTTAGGCCTGCTTTGCAATATAGGGAAATGTTATTTGTAAGATGCTATATCTTGGTAATGTTCAATTACATATCACAAATATTTTTTTTTAATTTTCAAATTTCCTTGGTGTCTTAGTTTTTCTCTCATGCACATGTCTGCCAGAGAAAGCAGTGGGGAAAATAACTAATTTTCTTGTATAAAATGAGCTGTTATAGCAAACTTTTGTCCAATGAATACAGCTGCTATGTAAAAAAAAAAATGTACCAGAAATAGCAAACATTTTGTTTATTTTTAATCCTTAACTTTTTACAATAATTGATACACAAAATGGAATTAACTGTTCACTTCATTTATTGTTGCAAAAAAAAAAAAAGAAAAAAGAAAAAAAGAAAAATAGAAAAAAAGAATTGTAATCAATTGTAGTTCTTAATAATGAAGGAATTTTTAAAACATGCAAAAAAAACAACACATTAAAAAACTTTTAACAATTAAAAATCACACCAAAACAAAAACCCACCAAAGGAATAGTGGTTCCCTTTTTCTTTTTGTTCCTCTTTGTGAGTACAGTTTTGACAGGTTTCAACAGTCGGTAGCACACCCCCGCCAGAACACAGATGTGGGACATGGTCTGAAAGACACAGGCTACATTAAAATAATGACACAGCCAATAAGATAACAGAAATAATTGAATGCTAGAGACGAGACATGACAGCGGCCAGAGCCTATGTGGATGATATAAATGTTTTACGTTTCTTGTTACATCACATTCAATAATGGTTGATTTATATCTGGGTAGAACCACTGGCACACTGCAGGAAAACTGGAATCCCACTTCACATGCAAGTTATTTCCCAAGCAGGACCTAAACCCACATGTCCGCATATAATAGCGTATAAACATGACACAGTCCGAATATAAAACCTCTACCTTTCTTTAACATCTTTCAATTGTGCTTTTTTTTTCAAGCACAGCCTCTTAAAGTCAAACAACATTGTTTTGTCAGGAATTTGGTTTCAATTGCAAAGAATGTGAATATCACATAAAACAAAATCAAGTAAAGAACATGTGTTCAAAAAGAATGCAACCATTTTGATTATTTTACACACTGACATAAAAACATAAGTTTTGCAGCATCCAGCTAATTATTGATGGAGGAAGACCCCAGCAGATGTCTAAGTATAACCACCAGCACATCGCAGGTCAGCTAGAAACCTCCCCACATGAATGTCCAAGTCCCAGCTGGGACTCGAACCCACAAGGTGAGGGCCGACGAGATAGAAGCCAGGTGCGCCCCCAACCCTCACTGTGAATTAGAACATAATACAAACATCAGACATACTAGTGGCTTTTGAATTAATCACAATGAAAACCTACTAACACGTAAAACAATAACTACAAAATTAAACTAACCTCAGCAAACAGCACATATTTTTCGAGCACATGAGGGTCGATGGATTTCATACCGTCTTCTACACAGAGAAGGCTGCCTTTGTGTTCTTTCAGAAGTTCTGTAAAACAACATATCATGGCATCTAAATGGTCAAAGTCGTACACATAGAAAGTCATTTCCTACAGGTTATGTAGGATCATGTTTACCACTTCTACATGTGCTAGCTTTAGGTTCATATAAAAACCCCTTCAATGCATTCCAGACATGTTTACATTCCAGACATGTTTAAATCCTCAGCTTGCTTTACTCATACTAATATGACGTAAAGCATGTAGATCCATATCACACAACTTGCTGGGATCAGGATCTCCACCATTTGCTGCTGAATCTCTTACATTATGTCTAGCCACAGTTGCATATCAATGTAAGATGACCAAAATATTAGTCAGGATATTTTACCAAATGTGGCATCAAAATATCTCTTAATTTCATTAAAACATTTAAATATGTGGACAACAGACTATGGGCATTCATTTACTACATTTTCTTTTTTTTTAAAGTATGAAAGACCCGACTCTCTTACCTGATGCTAAATTTGGCACTCCAGATTTGAGTTGTTCTTCCTTCTCTTCATCTATTTTATCTACAATTTACAAATGGTACAAGCTGACTATAGAGATACAATTAACTGGTTAAAAGTGTCTAGTATGCCTGACTGCCTGTGGAAGTAAACAGTGACAGCTTCTTTCTTTTCTAAAAGTTAAATGAGAAGTCAATCCATTTCCTATCCTAAAACATTTGAGTGAATTCTTAAGTTTAAAATATAACTTCATTTAAGATGTCAACTAAAACTTTCATTATTAGTCGAAGCATTCTATACTTCAAGGTTAAACTAATTCCAACATAAACTTTTTTCTCAAAATATTGTTGTAAATAATTGTCTTATAGTCAGGAAAAAAGTCCTCAATTTTTTGCTAAGTCATATTAGTAAAAAAAGTAATTTTAATTTCGCGACTTTTCTTGAAAAACTAATGGTCTTTATACGCCACCGTAGATCGAAAAAACCGGAAAACGGTGACAACGTAAAATATGCGCCAGTTGATTGCACGATATTTTGGACTTTTTACGAATGGATTTTAAACGGTAAGACATATTTCAAATGATTTTATTTATGAAATTGTAGAGATATAAGTATTATCTTGATAATCTTGATATCAAGACTATGACATTTGTGGTATTTCTTTGCAGTTGGATCTGGACACGATTTATTATATATTTTCGCGAGTTACGGATAAAGTGGCAAAATAATTAAATATGTCTAAAATATTTTGAGTTCTCAACAAGATCTCGCGATATTATTAGTAAGAAAAGATTTAAAAACCTCAATTTCATAAAAGAATGAGGAAAAATAAACAGGTATCACTTTCGTAGGTAACGCGCTCTTCGAACTTTTTTAAAACTACGGAATCGCAGAAGGATCAAAATGTTTTATTTTCGACGAATTATTATTATTATTTGTGATTAGTTATATTTTCAATTGAAAAATTTTGTTTTCACCCTTTTTCTTTCAAAGTGTGTGCACATTCATTTTCAATTTTCCTGAAAATGGATATTTTATCACAAAACTCATTAGCAGTGTAAATATAGAATCTAAGTCAATGTGATGTGGCATATTTTTTATTTTCAGAATTAAATGATATGGATTGCTGAGTTATTGTCCAGGATCTATCAGCTGAAGTAATTATGTAGACCTGTAAAATGAGGTAATTGTGATTTCTTAATACATTGCATGTTACTTGTACTCCTAATTTCTAACCAGTTTAAGCCATGATGTCTCTTTATACTACAGTCATACTGACTTGAACTTCTACTAGGTTCTAGAGGACCGAGTGCTTTTAATTTAATTAGAAGAACTTTTTTTAAGTAATATTTTTGGAACAGAATCAAGTGGATTAACTTACTAAAATTGCACAAATTTATAAAATATGTTTTCAGTGATCAAAGTGTGTGTGTTATCTGTAATGAGAACGATGAACGACCAACTTCAAAGCTTGGTGAAAAGGGATGTCAAGGACTTATAGCTGCAAGCAGTTTGAAAGGTATCATTTATATGCACTACAATTTTAGAATAAAAAAAAATAAAATTATCATTTATTGCTTGGATTTGTTTCACAATGTGTATAATAATAAAAAAAATGTTAAATTTTGTATCCCACTTCTATAAAGAAAAAAAGATATGCTTCTTTGAGTTTTAAGTTTTCTATTTTGCAATACAAATGTTTTTCAATTAATGATACAATTTACCACCCTTTGTATTTTATAAGTGTCATTAATGAATACTGCTCGGAGTTCTTGAAAATGGTTTGACATACTAAGAAAAAAGTCATTTTAATTTTACTTTTAACTAAAAGATACCATCTGAACTTTTTCTAGGGGATAGCCTTGCTGTATCGGTCGGCCAAGTTGTTCATCAGGATTGTAGACGATTATATTGTCACCCAAATCATACAAGAGCTTCTAAAGTTATTGCTAGTGAATTCTCGAGTCCAAGGACAAGAAAATCATTGACTGACTCATTTTCATTTCAAGAAAAGTGTATCTTTTGTGGCACAACAGCAAAGTCCACTGCAAATAAGCGAGGAAATGATGTTTTTCCAGTGAGAACCTTGGATTTTCAAAACAGTATTCGAAAGGTATGCAATGAGAGAAGTGACAACTGGGGTAACACTGTGCTGGGCAGATTAGAGTATGCCCAAGACTTGCCTGCTGTAGAAGCTAGGTATCACCAGACATGTAGTGTGAACTTCAGGACAGGGTGTAACATACCTTCTCAGTACCAAACAGATGAACAAAAAGTGAAACCTAAAAAGGGTAGGCCATCTAAAGTGCATGTTGAAACAGCATTTCTGGAAATAATTAACTGTTTTGAGAATAGTGAAACTGAATTGGTGACCATTTCTGATTTGGTAAAAAGAATGTCTGATCTTTGTGATGAAGCATATAGTAATGCATACATGAAAAAAAGATTTTTAGAGCACTTTGGTGATAGTATCATCATATCAGAACAAAATGGAAAGCATGATGTTGTAGCTTTCAGAACTACTGCCCATCAAATATTGCATACATATTTCAAATGTCATTTAAACAATGACAGTGACACACAGAAAAGAGCTTTGTTAACTGCAGCTGCAAAGCTTATCCTGAATGACATAAAATCTCTTGATATTAGCAAAGACATGTATCCTCAAAGTGCAGAAATAATGTCTTTAGATTCAAACCTGAAATATGTGCCTGCTAGCCTTCAGGATTTTCTAAGACAGTTGATTGATAATAAAAACTGTGAAAAGAAAATAGCATCTATAGGACAAACTATAGTACAGGCCTCGACTCCTCGCAGTATTATTGCACCTTTACAGCTTGGTCTTGGTGTACAACTGCATCACCAGTTTGGATCTAGGGCTTTAATTGAGACATTACACAGTCTTGGGTTTTGTTCTTCCTACCAAGAAGTACAGAAATTTGAACGTAGTGCTGCAGCAGTTTCAGCAGGTGTTGATGTCAATAACAACAACAACAACAACAGTGGCGAATTTGTACAATTTGTAGCGGACAATGTTGATCACAACACTTGTACTTTAGATGGCCAGAATACATTTCATGGAATGGGAATTATCGCTACTGTTACTCCTGAACTGAAAACTAGAAAAACTATTCCTAGAATTAAAGTTTCAAATGAAGAACTTGTATCTCTTGGAAAAATTGAAATATATTTCTACAATCAATCAAACGACAACATGGAAATGCTGAAATTTAAAAAATTGGTGGATTTGGCCAATGTTGAAGAACCACTAACAGAAATGGATTTTGTGTTCAAAATTTCCAGGCCACTTGGAATTCAAACACCTTCATGGTCTGGGTTCATGCAAGCAGTTAATGTTGGAAATCATCCGGGGCGTTCCTCTGTGCTACTGCTTCCAATGATTGACATGAACCCAAGTGACATCACATGTGTATACTCGACGCTTCATTTTGTGGTGAGACAGTCAAAATTGATGAACTGCAAAGCAATACTGACTTTTGACCAGCCATTATATTGGAAAGCCTTGAATATTGTAACAAATGAACCATCAACAAGTGAAGTCAAGTCAGTAGTGTTGCGGCTTGGACCTTTTCATACAGAGATGAGCTTTTTGGGATGCATTGGAAGAGTGATGGAAAATTCTGGACTTCAGGAGCTTCTTGAAACTGTGTATGCCCCCAACACTGTAGTTCATATGCTGACTGGAAAAGCGTTTGAAAGAGCTGTGCGTGGCCATTTTCTTGTTGATGATGCTTTGAATTCCATTCTGATGGATAAACTATTAAACACATCTGATTTATCAGTTGCTGATGAGGACTTAATATTAAATCATACTCAAAGTCTTGATCTCCAAATTACA
This sequence comes from Sinonovacula constricta, assembly GCA_007844125.1. Taxonomy (NCBI): domain Eukaryota; kingdom Metazoa; phylum Mollusca; class Bivalvia; order Cardiida; family Solecurtidae; genus Sinonovacula; species Sinonovacula constricta. Next base: position 46,477,400 of record CM017571.1, read on the forward strand.
AAACAAGATATAGAACATATCAAGAGTCTAATCTGTAAAGATCTAAGTAAAGAAGTTCCAAGTAAAGACACCGCAGTACAGAAATTGTTGACAGCTTATGAGTCTGTGAAAACAAATCTGAAGCAGTATGATACTGCCAAGTTGTGGTTGCAGTACATGGAAATGATAGACATCCTAAAACGGTTCATCACAGCTGAAAGGACAGGGAATTGGACACTTCATCTGAAAGCCTTGCAGCAGATGTTACCATATTTTGCAGCTGCTGGGCATAATCTATACTTGAAGTCTGGCTACATGTACCTCCAACAGATGCAAGAACTGTCAGACACAAATCCAAACGTTTACCGAGCATTTAGTAATGGCCTTCATGTTGTCAGAAGGAGCGATAGATTTTGGGCAGGATTGTCTACAGATCTCATCATTGAGCAAGTTCTGATGCGTAGTGTAAAATCTGTAGGTGGTTTAACAAGAGGTCGTGGAATAACAGAAGCACAGAGAGCGCAGTGGATTCTAGCAATGCCAGCTACATCAGATGTCAACTATGCGATGCAAGAGTTCACAGAATGTAGACACGAAACAAGCGACCAGCATAAAGATTGTTATGAATCTAGAAAACAGAGGGACACACAAGACAGGCAAACGTTTGTTGAATTTCTAAGAGACAGGAGTCCATTCGTTGAAGAAGTATGTTTGAGAAACATTGAAACAGGGATGACTGCAGACCCTTCAGTAAATGCTCAGTATGCAGAAGATATTGGCAAAAGCATCGTTTCTGAAATGATAGACAAAAATGTTTTACATTTTACGTTTAAAAGAACTAATCAGATAAAAACGCTTGGCACTGAAGGCAACCTTAAAGTCAATGGAGAAGAAATAAACATAGACCCCCAGCTATTATTTCAGAGATTTATCACTGTAACAGATAACTCCGTAGATGATATAGAAGAAGTATTTAGACATGAACTGTCTGCAAATCCATCTTCATTGTTTGATTCATCTGGACTCATGCGTGAAGCTCAGAAGCCCCAGTTGGCAGTTGCATTGTGGGAGCAAGGGAACTGTGGGGCAAATCAATTAAATCATGAAAATCTTCAGTATGTTTTAGATGGTGGATCACTGATCCAGCGAATGCCTTGGGATTATGGTTGCACTTATGAAAGTATTTGTAAAAAATATGTTGATTTTGTTGAAAAACATTATGGAAAAGCGTATATAGTATTTGACGGCTACCGTTATGAAACTTCAACAAAGGAAGTAACCCATGAAAGACGAACAAAAGGAAAGACAGGCATCAAGATCAATTTTGATGGTAATTCCAGCTTCAAGTCTAAAAAGGATGTGGTTTTATCAAACAGGAACAACAAACAACGATTTATTGATATGTTGGGGACAAGTCTAGAAGAGAATGGTTGTCATGTTTTGCATGCAGACGCAGATGCTGATACTCTTATTGTCCAGACAGCCATTACATCAGCTCAAGAACGTCCAACAGCAGTCATCGGCGAGGACACTGATCTCCTTGTGCTTCTTTGCTACCATGCACATAAAGATTTAAATAAATTGTACTTGACTTCTGAAACGAAACAGAATTTGAAGACAAATAAAATCTGGGATATATTACAAACACAAAACACTATTGGCAGAGAAATTTGTCATCTTCTTCCCTTTATCCATGCATTTTCTGGTTGTGATACCACATCAAGGATTTACGGTATTGGGAAAGGTACATTTTTCAAAAAGACATTAACTGATGTTTATCTTCGACAACAAGCATCAGCCTTTCTTAGAAGCCATTCTATTCATGAAGAAGTTGAAAAGGCCGGTACAGAGATCTTCAAGCTAGTGTTTAATGGTAAAAAACAGGAAAGTTTGAACCATCTGCGCTTGAGAAAATTTGTAATGAAAGCCAATACTGGATCGACTTGTGTTCAAGTGCAGTGCCTTCCTCCAACTGAAGCAGCAGCAAGATTTCACAGTTTCCGTGTATATCTACAGGTTCAGACATGGATTGGAAAAGAACTTAATCCTGTTGAATGGGGTTGGTGTTTGAAAGGGAATAAACTGATTCCAGTGAAGACAGATCGAGCAGCAGCTCCTGCTAGGTTATTGAAAGTAATAAGATGTAGCTGTAAAGTAAACTGTGAATCCAGAAGATGTACCTGTAAAAAACATGGGCTCCAGTGTTCTTATGCTTGTGGTGAATGCAGGGGAATTGATTGTAGCAACAAATCTGAATCTTTACTTGGAGACTTAAATAATTAAACATATTACTGCTGAATTTGCTAAATATGCTGTATTGGGTATAGGGAAAATTGATGGTTTCATTAATAAGACAATTAAGCAAATTTCAGCTGTTGGAGGCATCATTGCAATCAGTATCATATGTTTATTAACAAGATATTTAGACTTAAAATGTATGTGAGGTAATGTTTTGTAAATAATGAATTGCTTTTGGCAACTACATGTATGCCTTCTTTAAATCAGATATGTGTATTGTTGGCAGTTTCACATAATTTTCATTATCATTGTAAAGTGGGTGGGGTAATTTTACAGGGAAAGAAAACAATTTTTCACCTGCATTATATTGATAATATATTTTGTACACATAATATACATGCCAACATATTAAATTGTGTTCTATAACTAAGAAAAGAGATTTGTTTTGAAAATGTGTCTGCATATTTGTTTTTGTTTTTTAACTACTGAAATTTTACCTGTGTTCTGTTTCTTCTAATGGGTATGAATAATTCTTCATCAAATTTTATAGATGCGCATTAAATATTCTTGAGGACTTTTTTCCTGTAATGCATGGACATCTATATAATCAAAAAATCATAAGCTCGCTTCTGTTGGAATTTGTTTAAGGTTGGTCATGTATTTCGGCTAAATTGCCTGGACTATATGTTTATATGTTATTTATTTTGCAGAAACAGTTTCTGGAATGCTGATAGCTGATTTCTATTTTCTTTTCCTCGAGAACTGAAGTTCCAAAAAAGAGAGGGAGGAAAAGTCATCTTTCCGAGCTTCTCTCCCCTGAATGTGCTCAGAATTGACCAGACTTGGGCAAACATGAAGATCCTTATCAGCCAGCTACTGCTGGAAGCTGTCAGATCTGGATTTGCACTTTCTTTTTATATATATTCTGTTATGTATGCACAGAGCTGAAAGTGAATAACACAGACTTGAGTAGGGAGGGTATATAAAAGTATGTTAGGAATTAGGGTTAAAAAGGTCCTGCATGGTGATGAATAATCATAAAATCCTCAAGGTGTCCTAGCGTACCTATTCCCAGATCCTGTAGACTATGTACATACATCACGTTGTCCACCATCAATAGCAACAACTTGTACAGTTTACCCTGAAGAAACGTACACAGTCTTGTCCTGAATGGGCCCTGGACTGGGTACTGGAAATAGTCAGAACAATGGTGAGTAGACAGAATTACATAAGTTAAACTATTCTGGTACATATAGAATCGCATATAGTGAAAAAACCTTCAGGCACTAAATAAAACCCCATAATATCTTTACCAAAACAATACAGAAGTTTGATTCTGTAAACTGAAACGAGAACTTGGCATTCATCAGATCATTAGTTGGTGAACCTGAACTTAGAGTTCCACAAGGTTAATATGCTTATATAACAATATTTTATGTATATGTTTAAACATTCAGAGTTGAATACACACACACAATCGTACACAGTCACATATAATCACACACACGCAAACAGCGACACAAAAAGTTGAAATACTTGTAACATTATTCTGCTTTTAAATCATCATATCCCATACCTTGTATTCCTGAGAAAATGTGTCAAGACACATGTTTATGTGTGAAGAAAGCTGCTGAGACAGGTTTCTCATCACTTCGTGGATGGGTGGCTTGCCATCGGCACTGACACCATTGTTCGTCTGATGGTCATGGTCAATCTCCTGCCCCAACATCACAGATGCTGCCAGCAACCGCAGCGTGAGGTTTCGAACTTTCAACCATGCCACCTGGAGAAACCATTTTATTTGTTTAGGCATACACACCTCCTGATTGTTGTTTAAATCATGTTTCTTCCCCATATCCCAGCTATTGCAACTTTGTGTTTATCTTAACAAAATTATTTTAACATAAAGCATATAAATGTTGGTTTAACCTTGAGAGCATGCTGTGAACACCTGGAACTATAACACACTGGTTCACTTGTTGATTTAACTGCCTTATAGAACTAACCTTCATCAAGGTTGCTAGAACCACAAAGTAACTTACGTATAGATAGGACAGACACTGAACCAACCGCCTCATTTAATCTTAAACAAAATCACCAACAAAATTTGAACATGTTACCTGGTTCTTTATAAAATTATGTTTATGAGGTTTTGGCCTTCTCTGGGAAATGAGTGCATGGAATCTGTAACAAGGACAAATCATAAATAAAAGTGGTAAAAAAACTTACCTCCTCTTTCACAGAGTGTTCTTTGGCTCGCTGAATGTCACACCTGGATGGGGAATCCCAGCAGAACATCACAGTAAAATCTCGATTATCACAGAGTTCATCAAAATTGGTTTTGTCTGTAATAGACAAGAAAAATGGATTATCACAAGGTTTGTCAACAATGCTTTGTCTAAAATACACAGTAATAACTGTCAAATTTTGACAGAGTTTAAAAATGGTTTTGTCTACAATAGCAAGCAAATTCTACATTATCAGAGTTGGTTTTGTCTACAATATAGAGCAAAATCTAAATAATCAAAGTTGGTTTTGTCTGCAATAGCAAGCAAATTCTAGAATCAGAGTTGGTTTTGTCTACAATAGCAAGCAAATTCTAGATAATCAGAGTTGGTTTTGTCTACAATAGCAAGCAAATTCTAGATAATCAGAGTTGGTTTTGTCTACAATATAGAGCAAAATCTAAATAATCAAAGTTGGTTTTGTCTGCAATAGCAAGCAAATTCTAGATTATAAGAGTTGGATTTGTCTACAATAGCAAGACTAGATTCTGGTTTATCAGAGTTTATCAAGTTTTGTTTGCAATACACGGTAAAGTTATTTATTATCATCAGAGTTTGTCAAAGTTAGTTCTGTGGGCTTAAATAGAACAAATAGAAAGGTATAATGAAAGTAGAGATGAAAAGCTTATTAGAGGTGATCTTAATTTATCTCTTTTTTTTTGGATTTCTAGAAAAATATTGTTTTTGTTTTTTTTGTAGCCAAGTCATAAGGAACAGAAGGCCCTAAAGGTGTTCCAACCTTACCTTTTCCTGGATCTATTTCCATGTACATTATCATTTGTTCTGTACTGATATGGCTGAAAATATACAATCAACTAATGTAAGTCAACAAGACAAAATCAAGACTGTTTACATCTTAGAAAAGTAATTAATGAAAAATGAACATATATGGCTTAATTTTAAAGAGCATTCTTAAGTGGCATATATTTATGTATTAATGCCTTATTAAGCCCTTGTGCTATTGTTCATTAGATAGAACTTACAGCAATAAATGTGTGACAGAAAAGGAATGATTTTTTTTTTATCGTGACCAATAGAAATAGGTCCACATTCACCAACATTTCTTTAGACTGGCTTATGCCAATAATTTCAGGGTATAGTATCTTCAAAGCATGTATAGATTCTTACTTTAAATCTTGCATTATGGTTAAACGGGGCTACTTTAAAGTGAAAATAAAAATTGAACTAAAAGAAAGACTTAATTTGGTTGGTATAAAAATGGTTAATAGAGTTTGAGACATGACTTCGGCTTAAGAATGGTTGGTGAATATGGGTAAAAGTATCTTATCAATATTTTGATACCCAGTCACACAGGCAGAGCCCCATACAAGAGGAGAACAGCTCCAGGTAAATCCTCAATACTTTGATATCCAGTCATACAGGCTGAGCCCCATACAAGAGGAGAACAGCTCCAGGTAAATCCTCAATACTTTGATATCCTGTCACACAGGCAGAGACCCATATAAGAGGAGAACAGCTCCAGGTAAATCCTCTATTTCTACTAGAAACCCTTTATACCTGTTACTAAATGGAATCGAACTAATCAGAAAATATTAATGAGTACCAGCATGTTTGGGTTTTGTTGACAATTATGGGGTAGGGTAACACAACTCTTCTTATCTGGAACTCTGGTACAGGTCTACATTCAAACAACAGAACATAAAATCTTGTTGGACTTGAAGAACAATTTAATCATTACAACAACAAACCTGTTTGTTTCTAGAACGAGATCCATCAACATTCGTTCTGCTGTAGCAGAGGCATACTGCAGAGAGTTCTGTAGTCGTTCTCGAAATTTGACAAATTCATGAATCTGAAATAGGTTGTTACAAGGTAATAATAACTTTATTAATATAATGACCAAATTAACCATACTGTGGAAAGTGTCTAGAACTTATGCAATGAGGTCTGAGAAGATATGTTAGTGACTGTAACTTCTGAGTCACTGGTGCCCCCTGGAAATTGACCTTAATTAATAATTACAAGAAACAATGTTGAAATTGTGATAAATAAATCATAAAAAAAATCAACAATATATTAAGCTTCAGTAAAATGCTGTTTATTTATTTATGAATTATTTCGAGTTAAAACTCTTAATATACAAAATATATGTGACAAAGTGATAATGCAACAATTTGGAGTGACAATAATGAAAGATAGAGATTTTAAACTTTCTTATATTGATGTCCAACTCACCTTAGTAAAAGATCCATATTTATAGGAGGCTATAAGGTACTCAGCTGTCTGAAATATAAAATATTTGTGTGTATGAGTACTGTAGATAGATAAAAAGAGACCAGCGAAGACAGGTGATGCTTCCTAAATGGGTATTTTGTCACAAAAATGGTTTGTTGTATAACAATGAAGGAATTCAATGTGTATTGTATTTAAGGTTGACTGATAGACTAAAAATATATTGGCTGGACACAATTTTGCTTCAAGGTCACACTGTGACCTTTAAGGTAGTGACCCGAACTACACGCGCGACAATTTGTCGTGTTGTCATGATCATTTCTGTTAAATAATTTTAAAATGTGAATGCAAATAACAAAGTTATGAGCCTGATATGAGCCTGACATGATTCCAGGTAGCAACCCTATTTTTGCACGTGACATGTCTTCTTGATATGATGATCTTTTCTGTGAAATAATTTCAAAATCCAAATATAAATTAAAGTTTTGGACACAACACGATTTTGCTTCAAGGTCATTCTGTGACCTTGACCTTCAATGTAGCAACCCAAATATTGCTTGTGACATGTTGTCTTGATATGGCGATCATTTCTGTAAAATAATTTTAAAGTCCAACAATAAATAACAAAGTTATGGACCAGACATGATTTTACTTAAAGGTCATGTTGTGACCTTGACCTTTAAGGTAGTGATCTAAATGTTGTGCGCGACAAGTCATCTTGACATGATGCTCATTTCTGTCAAATAATTTTAAAATGCTACTTCAAATAACAAAGTTATGGACTGGACACTAATGCGGGACGGACAGACGGATGGACTGATGAACAATGCGGCGACTACATGCTTCCACACATTTTCATTCGGGGAGCTTAAAAAAAGGCTATATTAATAGTAAAAAATACAGTCTCATCAGAAAAGGTTTCATCCCCTGTATCTCCCACGTACACATATAACTAACAGGACTAGCACAGGTTTACTACATTTACTGTTAGCAGGATTGCTTGGCCACTATCAAGTAAAGGAAGCTGGGCATTCTATTTGTTCAGTAAACAATAACAATAAATATACCACTTGCTTGCTTCAGGTGGACACTGTTGTCATAACAGTTACTTGGAATAATTCTAAACCTAGGAAAAAACTAATAACAAACATCCACAGGATGCGAAGAAATCAATAGTAGTTGGAAATTGGTAATACAAGATTAATATAAATTATCTTTTAACACTCGTTATTTATGATAACAACAACCTGCTAAAACCATTTATCAAATGTTTTGAAAAATTATAAAAAAAAATAAAATAATAACTAGTGCAAGAACAAAGTACCAAAGTAAGATGGAAACATGTAAAAAATAGAACTAAAAATGTTAACAGAAACGAGGAACCATTTTATCACTCACTATATCTTTAATTCTTGCCTAGAATGAAAAATGAAGTTGAAAGTAGAAATGAGTTTGTTCAAAATTATAATATGAATAAAGAAATGGTATGTTAAATTTGTATGTTTCATTACAAACTTAACTTATATTATTTGTTTTTTAAAGACCATATTGTGGAATACTGCATTTTATAACAGCTGATTAGGAAAAGTTTGTTGTTTATTTATTGGGTGTATTGATCCACCAAAAGTATTTCAGTTATCTGGAGATGGTGTTCACTAAGAAGATACATTGCAGCCTTTACTGTGTATAGCATACCACACCCAGTCACATTATCGGATTATCCTGACACCAGGCCACCAGTCATGGAACTACCTTTATATTCACTTGAACGTTAGCAAGGGAGCTATACCACTACCTTTTTTAACGACTTTGGTATGTCACGGCCCGGGATTGAACCCAGGGCCTCATGTACCTCTACCGAAATGTAATTATATTAGGGCTATACCATGGTTCTGATGGCTCACATACATGTTATCAGGGCTAAACCAACAATAAGTTAATTACCTCTTTATGGTTGACAGTGAAGAATCGTAACATAGTTCCATACATTGAACACGCTGCCATAAAGTGGCCTAATCGGCCCACATGGCTGGACACTATGTACCTGTAAATTGAGATATACAGAATTACTATATTTCTTTGTTAATATGAAGTCCCTGACTTGTAACTTCTCAGGTCCCTGACTTGTAACTTCTCAGCCTTTCACCGCATGGATTTGTATCCCAGTCAGGGCTGGAACTCTCATGGTTCTACCCATACACATGTCTGGGGGATCTTCCTCCACCAAAAATAAGCGGGACATTGCCAATGTTATCATAAGTGTGTTGGAGTGATGAAACAAAAAACAATCAAATTAGGTATGTACACTTATGATTGTATGATGTTAAACAGTGAAATTAAAAGCAAACATTTCTATGAATGAAGTAAATTCCCTTGTTTTTATACTAATCAATGATTTTTAATGGTATATATGTTTTAGATATATATACTCAAACACCACTTACACATTACACGCTATGTCTATTTACCTATTCATAGTGCACACAATATTCCAGTGATGATGGACAGAAAACATACAATAGTCATCCCATGAGAAAAAACTGTTTTATTTCCTTACATAGATGCAACCGTTGTGAAAATTGTGCTTGAAACATTTTCCTAAGATTTTAGATTGAATGCCACAAAATAAAAAAACATTTGGCAAAACTTGTTACCCTTTGTCACAAGAACTTCTGTCTTGCATAGTTAAAAACCATGCTGGACATTGGTTTCATTTGCAACAAGCTGACATGTACCTTTTACTAAAACTGTAGAAGAAAAAAAGAGAGAAAATGACTTTTCATCAAGGCATCTATTCTCATGAAATTCCACAAATGTATGAAGCCATTTGCAGTGTTAACCTACCCTAGAGTATCATTCATGATATGTTTAATCTCCATTCCATCATGAAGGGCTGGACATGGACCAAATGCACCTGGAAGAAAGAATAAACATGTTAAATGTCTATACCAAATCAGTTAAAAATAAAATTGGAAATTGAATAAAAAGAAAGTGTGAAGACTAAGAATACTAGGGCTATGTAAAGATTGCTTTGTGTTTTTATGCACATAATGTCACCAACCTTTCTGTAATCTGAAAAGTGTTTATTTGAAGAAGACAAAAAGTTGACTTGAGACAAAGTGTCAACATGAAGTCTGCCTTAAGATGTAGTGTTAAATCCAGACAAAGTTCTCCTTCGAGATGTAGTGCTGCTTGAGATGTAGTGCGTTTTAAAAAATCGAGATGTAGTGTTGCCTTGAGACATAGTGCTGCCTTGAGACATAGTGTTGCCTTCAGACAAAAAGCTTAGAGATGTAGTACTGCCTTGGGACAAGTGCAGCTTGGAGACACTGCTGTCTTGAGATAAACAGCTGCTTTAAGATGTAGTGTTGCCTTGCAACATAGTGCTGCCTAGAAACAAAAGCTCTACCAAGAGACAGTTACCCTGCCTAGAGACATAGTGGCACCAGAGACCAAGTGCTGCCTGAGACATACAAAGAGATGCCTAGGAACATAGTGCATGATTTTACACCTTACATTCAACCTAACCAAACTACCTTGTTCTGTTGCCTGGTCAAGCAACCATGAAACTACCAAGCTAAGCACAGAGGACTTGAGTATATCTCTGACTGGGAGAGAACCAGTAGACTTTCATACCTGAGGCAAGCTCTACCTACTGCAAGAATCATGTTCTACCAATGCATCAGACTCCACACTGATGGTGGTGTAACTTACCTAAACTGCAGTACAGCCTTATGAGCAGCAGCTTCATTTGGAAACTAGATGGGCTGTGTTTAATACCTTCCTCCAGCAACACAATGATATGCCAGACTATACCTTGATTCCCTGTTGTTGAAAAAAATATGACCAAGTGTTTGACACGGTATAAGCAACAGCACACAAACATGGTTATAAAGACATCTATAATGTACGAAGGAACCCCCCCCCCCCAATGTTTCTGGAAGTGTCTGGGTAAAACCAATGATACTTATTATCAAAAGGTATCATATTTTTATCCTAACAAATTAAGCACATACACTATCACGATTTTTCCTAGTTTACATTGGACCTATTTAAAAAAACATGTTTTGACCAGTCAGGACAAGTTTTCAGTTCTCAATGATTAAGTCAAGTGTGCTTACAAGACTTTTTAAAACAAACATGTATTAAAATGAAAAGACAAACTTCTTCAAAGTTTTTTACCCCATGCATGATATTAATTAATATGATAAAAAGTAATTACATAAGACAACCCCTTTTACACTGTGGGCATGCCCAAGTACCTGTCTCTATCCAGACGTCAAGTAACAATGAGACAGCCAGCAACAGGTAATTATCACTGAACTGTAGATCTGTAGTGAGGAGATCCACACCTGAAATGGAGACAATCAATCAATAGGTAACTATCACTGAACTGTATACCTGTACCTAGAAGATCAATAAGACTGTTATTTCCCAGTGATTTAAGACCAGAAAGGCCAGCAATCCCACTAAACTAACCTTAACCCCAGAACCTGAACTTAACCCCAGAACCTAAACTTAACCACAGAACCTAAACTTAACCACAGAACCTAAACTTAACCCAGCCTAACCTTAACCCAGCCTAAACTTAACTCCAGAACCTAAACTTAACCCAACCTAAACTTAACCCAGCCTAACCTTAACCCAGCCTAAACTTAACCCAGCCTAACCTTAACCCAGCCTAAACTTAACCCCAGAACCTAAACTTAACCCAGCCTAAACTTAACCCAGCCTAAACTAAACCCCAGATCCTAAACTTAATCAGCCTAAACTTAACCCCAGAACATAAACTTAACCCAGCCTAAACTTAACCACAGAACCTTAACTTAACCCCAGAACATAAACTTAACCCCAGAACCTAAACTTAACCCCAGAACATAAACTAAACCCCAGGACCAAAACCTTATCTGCAGAAAGCTGAGTGCCAAGGTCAGATGGCAAAAGTACCTGTTGTGGGTGATACACACAAAACTAACAGAAATAGCCAAAATTAAAAAAACAACAAAAAAACTAACAGAAACACAAAAAACAAAAAACACTCAAGTAATGACAGTTACACATACCTAGACTTAAGCCATGTTTGTGTCGCTCTATTAGTTCCCGTGAGAGACTTAACTTCTCTTCCTGGGACAGTTTATCATGAGATCCTAAATATCGCTGCATTTGAAGGACCGTTATATGTCGTTGCATCACTCTGACCTGCAGCATAGCAAAATTGCGTAGTGATAAATATATATATATAATTTAACAAAATCATAAAAAGAATTATAAATCAGTATAGGTCCAAGTCAAGTCGACTTATAACATTTCTCTGCCAATTGTTGCAAGTATTCAAGTCCCAGACTGTGTGAAAACTTTACAATTTTTAGAATATCAGGGTTTACTATGAATGTAGTGTTATGACTGGTAGCTTGGAATTGTTTAAACTGTGAGTTGAGGCAGTTTAAATGTTAGTTTTCATAACAATGTCTGCAGAGGGAACATTTGCGATTTACGCATAAGTGTTGCTTTAAGTGGGTATTGCTTCTATATATTAAAATAAATTTTAAGAAAAATAAAGAAAAGAAAAAGAAATTACACAACCACAATAAAAGGCTTTAGGTTATAAAACATTGAGATAAGATACAACAAAAATATCCAATTTCACTTTAATTTCATCATTCAGAAGTTTGCGCAAATTCATGCATTGCAGATACAAGACCTCAAGTTTACAAAAATGGACTGAGGATACTTACATTTTCAGCAAATACCAGAGCTCTATTTTCACCATGTAATGAACACTTACTCTCCAATACTTCTGCTAACTGTAAGAAAGAGAAAAAGTAATGTACTGTCCAAACATACAATTGCATTAAAAAATAAACTGTAGGACATGTGTAGGTATTATGAACAGTATCAGTGAAAGTACATTAGTTGATACACCTCTCAGAAGACATAAAAAAACAGGGTACTCCTTATAAAAGGCCCCAAAACCATGGTGTCCGTCAAATCATTGTTGTCTCATTATTTTTAATACCTTACAGTATTCAAGAATTATGAATAAACATCCTCATCAAAACAGACCTACTCCCTCTTTTGACTGGTGTCATGAAATCTTTTAAGTTGATTCAATCATTTGTTTGACATTATAATGATTATGTTGTTTTCCTTACAGAGAAACGAAATACAATACCAGTTAAGTTTTTACCATGTAAGCATATAAGAATATGTTTTACACTCCCTCTGCCCACTGTTTGATACTCGTTTAAACACATTTTCAAGTATTTATTTTAACTTCATTTTGCTGACTTAGCCAATAAATTTCTTATAGGTTTATGCATCATCATCATTACCATCATCAGCATGTTTTAGATGTAGGAATCTTTCCTCTCATTTATTACTTTATTTCCCTCCTGCTATGAGTGATTCATATTTACACTTTGTCATTAAGTGTGTCTTTGTAAGAAAAAAAAGATCCAAGATCCAACAAAACCTTTGTTCAATATCTGTCTCACTTAACACTTAGCCTGCCTCATTTGTTACAATCCTTGAAAACATTCCTAGTTGCTTGCTACATACTTCATGTGTTGGAAGAATGACATACTTATCGACAGTCCTCAGCAAGTAGAATATATCCTTACCAGACTGTTTCCAGCAAGAGCTGGCTGTTTTGAGGTCTATATTATTTGCTTATTTAATAAACTCACAGTAATCAAAGGCTGACAGATAATCTCACCTTATCTTGCTCGTCTGAGGTGAGAATATCCAGGTAGGCTTTGATGTCTCCAAAACAACAATACTTGTCTCCAAACATATCATAGTAGTTTTCCAGTAACTCCACGGGGTCTCCTGCAACCGTGGAAAATAAGTATTTAAACCTATTTGTTTACAGTTAAAATGTGAAACAATTTTTATAATTATAATAATCTCTCTACATTGTTCCCATACTGGGTACAATCAGTACCGAGTTAGGAATATATTGTAACAATATGCCTGTAACTGTCCAACATCTGAACCATTATACCAACCACAGATTCCCGCACAATCTTGTCAAGGGTTTTATTATTGTTTTTTTTAAACTGTTAGAAATTAACTCTAAAAATCTAACCCCATTAACTTGCACTTTTACTTCTAAAATCTTCAGGAAGATTTGAAAGAAAAACTTAAAATTAACAGACATTTTCTCATTATAGATTATGGATAATGGTATCAAGCTTAATATGAACCCTTTGATGTATACACAAATATTGATAATAGAAATCTAGTTTCTTGATTTATTTTTGTATGATCACCCTGGTGGTGTCCCGCCAATTATTGCTAGAGGAAGACCCCAGTCATAAAGTAGAACTACCAGCACACTGCAAGTCAACCTCCCCTCAAGAAAGTTTTCACCCCGATCGTGATTCAAACACACACGGTGAGGGGCTGAGGAGTTGCAAGTTGGCGCCTCTTAACCACTTGGCCAATGGCACCCCTTTATAGAACTCTGAAATCTTAAGTTTAAGAAAAAAAAAGACATAAAAAGGACACATACCAAACTGCCTACAGGGTGAGCCAGCTGACTTCTGACACTGCAGGATCAGCTCCAGATGAGCAAGGTAGGGACCTCGACCTCTCCTATTATCAGCATCGGTTCTTTGGCAATCTCGTATAAAATTCAATGCTAGCTCTTCTGTGTAGTCCACCAAATTGCTAGAACCAAACATTGAATGTTGACAATGGTGCACAGCACTCACAAGGCAGAAAATATATGTTAAACCTATAAGCTTCATTTTTTTGGTAGTTAAGATACTACTTTTTCAAACGTTTGGATATCTTTGGCAAAAAGTTTCCTTTCCGAGGCCTGACAAGGTTTTAAAGGTGTCTAAACAAAAAAGTAAGCCAAATTATGTGTGGCAAGAATATGTCATTTTATCCAATATTCATGCATCTTCTTGAGAATATCTTTCCCATCTAGGACCAGGTTATTTATTATCCTGGCCTTATTATGATGTGGGACTGAAGTTATAATATGTACTATGTATAACAGCAATTTGCAGGGCATAGATTACCTGTCATCCTCTTTGTCCAGGCCCCACTGAGACTTGGAGAGGTGAATCATGGCACCAATATACTCCTTCCACCAGCCCAGGTGGTCCATACTGTAATACAGTTGTAATACAGACTTTAATTTACATATGAATAAATGAAATGTCATGAAACAACAACAACAACACACACAACAAAACAACATCCTGTAAAGAGAACAATGCACAACAACAATAATGTTTTGACAATAAAAATCAAACAATTGTTGCTTTGGTATTTTTTTTTATCAGATATCAGATCACCTGAAAGTTGGATATAATGACAAGCAAACTATATACAAGTTTTATCTATATCTAGAATCTATGCAAATTAATAAAACTGTTTTAAGGTAGCATAGTATTTATTTGTATCTACAAATTATTTGAATTGCATTGTAATCATCTGTGCATTTACTATTTCTTTCAATAAGTAATATATATATATATATATGTATATATATATATATATATATATATATATGTATATATATATATATATATATATATGTATATATATATATATATATATATCCATGAATTATTATTTAACAAACAAGTCTATATGAATAGACTTACTTTTGATGAAGCAGTTTTTTATAAGCAGCATTTGTTTTTTCCCATTTCTCTAACTTGGTGTAAAATTCTGCAGCTTTCGTCTGAGTGAAGTTTAGTTCACTTACAAGTTTTTCTGAAAAAAAAAAAAAGTAAATGTTAAAAACACTTTTTTAAAAAGTCTCTTAACAATACACTTTGACAAAAAACTCTTAAATAAGTTGATTTTGAAAACTTTTTCATTTAAAAACATAATGCAACAAAAAAATACAATGTTTTGGGTTTCAAATACATTTAACAAAACATTGTTCTAGGTAGAAGAACTACCGTCCAACTAATTTTACACAGGAAGTTAATGTTCTGATAAAAAATGCCAAAACCCATATACCACAATTAGTGATTTAAGTCAACATTTGAAAGGTTGCTTTCAATATCCACTGGTTGGTGTTTTTCAAGAATATTGACTTCAAAATAACAACAACAAAAGGTGCAAAATCATAACAATAATGACTATTTAATTTTATGAAATATAGTTTTCCAATTTTGGTACCAACCTGAGAGGGGCCCCTCAACCACCTCCAAGGCAGCCTCCCACTTGCCCAGCAGTTCCAGGATGATCAGGTACATCTGAACCTCTGCAACATACCAACAACACATAATGGGAGTTCTAACTAACTATGACATTTGGGGCATTTTATTCATTTTATTTTGCATGTAGTTTGTTAAAGCAAAACATGGACAAAATAATCTATATCACATCCTGGAATATTGTGGCAAGACCTTCAGTAGTATAGTTCAAAGTTCTTGGAAATAAGTAGGACAATAAACACAAAAATAAGAGTGTAAGAAAAACAAGGCATGTTATGCAAACACTGCTCGATTACAGGAAATGTGTTATTTTATATTATTTTATCATCATACACAAAAAGCAATGTTGAACAGACTTAAAGTTACTTCTGTAGTTACTTGTGAGGGTCTATGATGCAGAACCCAGCCTTTGGCCATTATCTAGTAAGGTTGAACTTTGCATCAGAGACATTACACTTGACCACACTGTTTACAACATACACTGTCAACTTAATATACTCTCAGCTTGCCTTTCTGCAAGTAATCTCAAAAACAGTTTACAAAACATGATAATAAATTCTTTTAAAATATTATTTTCTTGGGTGAAACAACATGAAAACTATGACATTTAAAACAACTAGGAAACACAAGAAACATATCTGCAAGAAAAAAACTGGAGAATCTGTTCATTTGTTTGTTTTTGTTACATCACATGACACAATTACGGAAATACAGGCAACAGCAGAGGTTACTATCAGACAGAGGACGGCCTGAGTTATATGTCTGGGCAGCATTATCACATGGACTCAAAGTCCCAGTTGGGTCAAGAACAATCATACGGTGATATTTTACAGCTGACCTGTGGTCAGCACTTTTACCCAGACACCTGTCAGGGTATTCTCCTTTACAATAGCTGGATGTCATTAAATTTGACCATAATTTTGTCGCTGCATGCAATGTGCAATGTAGAGGTATTTACAAAACATTTAATTTGTAAAGAGTGATAGCAAACTGATAGCACATTTTTTGTGTGTGATAAAACAGTGTCTTTAAAATCATTAATGTTTTTACCAGTACAGTAAGCAAAATAACACAAGTGTAAAACTCCTCTAGGTCTGACTCACCTGCCTCAGCTTCAATCTTGTTGTCATCTACAAACTTCTTTGTCATCCGCTCAGCTAATGGCAGAAACATTTTTCTGGCCAATGCCTGGTCTTGACAATTATGAGCCTAGAAACAGAACAATGTTTAAAATGTAATGCCAGATCAACAGAACATCAAGTACCTTGAGAGATATTCTATCTTAAGCATTTAAGTTTTATATAAATCGCATGCAATGGTACACATACAAATGTGAAAAATAACAGTCTGATTTTAAGCTTGATTGTTGTACATTTATTTGTCATACACATACAACTGGGGAAAACTAATTAAGGTTGAGATTGTCGGAGACAAAACTTGAAAAAATGATCAAAATTTACATATTTTAACATGTTCTATTCATTTTATTACATCATATTTTAAAATTTAAAAAACTGAATACTCAATAAAATGAAGCAGAATAATTAAGTACATATTCAAACTTCAAAATATAAAATCATACATTTTTACAATACATGGTAGCAACACAATTATGGTCATCATATTTATAATTGGTGGAGGAAGGTCCCAGACAATTTTCTGGGTATAATCATTTGATGCAGAACAGGCCCACCACCTTACCCACCCACACCCCGACATGTATGCTGTTTTTTAAACAGGGTGCCAAAGGGTCAAGGGAGAAACAAGTTGATGACTACCTGCTTAGTAACACACCCCTAAATACTATTAAGAAACTTTAATATCAAGTACTGACAGAAAAAAAAAAACCCTTAATAGGCCAAAGGATAACAAAATGACATAATGATACAAATGTCAGTAATTAACTGTATCAGATTAAATTTATGCCTGTTATTATTAGAGGAACACATCAGGCACATTGTTGGTAGAACCTAAGCCATAGCTAAAATCAGCTGGAAGTCTTCCCCACAATAAAGTTTTTGTCCAGATATGACCTCGCTCCATGAGGGACAAGTAAGTCAGAAAATTTACGGATGAGAGATCCTACCAAATATACCATTGCCACCATCATTTTAATTTAGTGAAAAAGATAACACCCTAAATGTCCCCTAAAATTACCTGCATCACAATACTCATGATGGCCCAGAAGTAGTACGGGTTTTTGTTTGGTTTCAGCTTGTGGAGAATCATGGCTGTTTGCTGCTGCTTCTTGTGGTCACCCAGTCTGACGTACGCCATGAAGAGGGCAGTTAGAATCTCCTCACTATCTGGCCGAGACTTGTGAGCATTTTCATACATGTCAGCTATCATCTCCACTAGAAAAGACAACAATTTTTCTGTTAGTAACTATTACAAATCTGCATCTATAATTGAGCAATTTCTCCTATGTAGCTGTATATTCAAATAAGCAAATGAAGCATCTGCATCCTTATTTTTTTTTCCAAAAAAGCACATTTTCATACAATAAAGAATAAATTCCTCACTCAGGGACTGACAAATCCTTTGTGTGGTGCCCGCGGGCAACCAGCTTTGATCTGCCAGGCCAGCAATTTTTTTTTAGAGCTAGTCCGCCGGACCACCATAAACCTCTGTAAATAGTTGCCCAGGGTAGTGGTAATTATATCAAGATGCCAAATAAACAACACCAGGGCACAGTGCACTTGAAGTACTGTGTACTGCAATTTTGCAACCAGATACAAATTCTACTTGCCCAGTGGGTGACAAGAAAATTTAAGAATTTGTCAGTCCCTGCTTACTCATGATATCACAATGAACATTAATTTATATTGTTCTGACATAAAAGCCATTTAAATGCCTTTAAAAATATTACAAAAGGAGAGCTCTAAACAATAGAAAGTTTCCATGACAGGACATTTAAACATACAGCTGGATGCTTTATTAATCATGGCAGAATGCAGTACTAGGACTAATTATAACTTATCTTATAAACAGGCAACCAAAAGAGCTTTTTAAACAAAATTCAGTACTAAATCCATCATTGTTTCTGGGGTTGGAATCCTATGGGAGATGGGAAGACGTACATTTATGGATCTCCCTGTAGCAGATAGCCATGGCCTGTAGAGTGGCGTCATCAGTTGGGTGTTGGTCGTGAACCTCCTGTAGGATCTGGGAGCTGTCATCATGCCGACCTAGACGCAGCAGAGCCAGGGCCTTCAGAACCTGTATACACTTACAGAAGTGAACAGAAAGGCTAGACTCAAGATATAAGAAAGTAATATTTATGTTTAATCCTAATATCATCTCAAGGCCATTTGATGCCGTTACTCTCTAAAGCTTAATTATGCCATTCTGAGTATTGAGTTAAGGATTAAGAAATCTGAGGCAGCAAATAAGGTCTACTCTGCTTAGGAGCTTGACGACAAATATTGAAAAGGAAAAAATATCAAGATAGGAACAAGAGCTGTTATTTGACAAAAATCCAAGTCAATGTTTAATCCATCATTTAAACAAGCTTTGAAATCATGGCAGATGAGGAGATTTACATTCATGGAAGACAAGCTTGGGTGACTGGAATAGCTGTAACTATTCAAAGAAGTTGCACTTAAAATAGAAATTCAAAGAAGACAAGGTTAATGTATGGAATTAATATCTGCACCAATTGATATGTTTACCCTGGCACATTGCAGGTCTTTTTGTTTCTTCAGAACCTTGTCTGCTTCTTGAATAGCTTTCTTATTGTTGCCATTGTCAAGACAGTCTGGAAAGTAGAAAAAAATGCAATAAATTTATATCAAAGAAAATGCTGCAGAGCAATTTACCAAAAACAGGATTGATATTGTTCTATCATACTTGCTTGACCTCTAAGCCCAGTTGCCTGTTTGTAGAGCAGTTGCTGAATGTTAAAGGATACCTAAGAAGATCTTACCTATGATTAATTGGTCCCCATCACAAGTAAAATGTGGTTTTCATTCTTTTTACTAGACTTAAGTTTTACAAGTATATGGCATTTCACATTTGTTTTGTTTTTTGCCAGTTTATATGCTGATATTCATTTTTTCCTTTGGATGCAAAGTCTTATGGCTCTCCCTGCATAACATAATGCCATATAGCAAAATTAAACTTGCAATAAGCAAACAATTTCTTTAAAAGACATTTCATAGAGTTTTTGCAACATGTCATTTAGATTACCTCAGCAATTTATGAAGGGTTTTAATGGCATAACAATGGTCAAATAATTTATGTAGGATATTAGTTGGTCATGAAAAAGGATTTATTTTAAAACCCAAAAACTTATCGACTCTTATGTTCATATTATTTGGCATATAGATGACTTGTGAGTAATTTAGTCAAGGACATTTCCTAACAAATACATAAATAAAGCTATTTTCTTTTTTAATGAAACCCATTGGTTCACTTAGTCCTATTAAGAGGCTCACAAAGTCTCAAGTAAAAATCACATCATCTAGGATTCACATCGGCCATGGTTTACAAAGTCCCTAATTCAATCTAATCAGAATGTTCTGGTCAGTGCAAAATCACAACAATTCTGATCTAGGTACCCATACTAGACCTGCTATTTTACTCTTGATATTCATGATTATACTGTGGGGGCATTTTAAGGCTATGTGGGTTAATAAGACACTTGCAGTAAGTACAAATGAATCATCTTGATGATTAAACGGACGGATCGAATATAGACAAATGTTATTGTTAAAACAACCATTCGTTTTCCTCTTTTGACATTTCATCCCTCCCTCTATTTATAGAGCCATTTCCTTTGAAAGGGTAACAGTGGAGGGGGTTTGGAGCCATTAACTTCGGTAGGCTGTGAATGCCCTTGTTGTACATAAAGTGTTTAACTGTTACACATACCGTAAATTGGCCGGAGGCGGCGTTCAATCACTTCTGATGTCGCCCGAATATCCACATGGCTACGGGACGCCATCTTGGTTGTGAAATCTCGCGAGAGACAGGTACCTCTCGGGCAGGACGAGATGTTATCAGAAAGGTTACATGACAGTAAAGAAAACTTTGATTCTGCCTCAAGAAAACAACATATTTTTATGACAAAACAAAGTAATAAATAGATGGACTACATAAGTCTAATGCGTTGGTTTTCGGCGTAGCTTTTATATCATAAATTTTGACCTACTTCCAAGTGCTGGCGACAGCTCAGCCCGAACAAATATTTAAGTAATGGTATCGTATACTCATCGAAACAAGAAACGCACTACCAACGACACAGTGTATGGAAAGGTCTCGTTATTGCAGGCTGCTACCACCCTAGGCCAACTAATGGCAGTGCAGAAACCCCCTGTGCATCAAGCGTGACTAAATGTTCTACGATTTCCCCACCGTGACCTACCGATACTGTATACAGTAAACACACTGGTTTACGACTCTCCCCACTGTGATCTCCCAGCATGGTGTTATGTTGAGGGTTGGGCACATTAAAGTATGCCACTTTAAATGCAGATATGGAGAGTTAGCCCAGGCAAAGAAGCTTGTCATGTTAACTGGAATCCGTAATTCCATTAAAGATGATTCTGGTCTTTAAGTCATCCATCTAAATTATCTCCCTGTCTTCGCCGATGTCTCTACTCGTTTAATAAAAAAGAGTGTGGTCGCGGTGGAGGGGGGGGGGGGGGGGGGCGCATTCCGCCACCATCCAGGTAAAAGAGTCGAGTTGTGAAAGCACCTACATGTAATCCCTCCTTCTTTCATTCATCTGCAGCAGCACTCTCCATTCAGATCTATGTCTGCCTAAAACTCCAACTTATATAACAATAAAATAATGCCTATTTAGTACTCCTGTCCAGTGATGTCCCTGTTTCTCTCTAGCACCTAAGTTATGGTCCAAAACTGTGAAATTTTAGTATTTACAGTGATAAAGTTGAATGGATCTTGATTCATACCCCTATCCCACCAAAATTTTCTTGATCCGCCTTTGATTGAGTTAGGTAGGTTACTGAATTATTTACTGTTGTCCTTATCTAATGGTATTGGCTGACCTCCAATAAATGCATATATACACTTACAATGCCACAACAAGCTACTAAGTTACACGTGAATGAAAAGAAATCTTGGGGAGTAAAGTTGTGAAACCAATAGATAGTTTCCATGTGATGTCAAAGGCACTGACAAGACAGTTTACGGCAGCCTTCTTTGAAGGCAGAAACTAATGCAGGTCGAAATCTGGAAATATGTTCTGTATTAAACTCACCACTGTGTTGTTATTTTTCAGTCTATTTGACTGGATTTTATATCAAATTTAACAGCTTTTAAGAAGAGTTTTAAATATCAAAACTTTATTTTGATAGTTAAAAAGGTAAATAAATACAACCAAAGAAGTTACACTGTTAATTTTATTTATTTATGTGTATTTATTCTTTGTGCATTTATCAATTAAAAAAATATTGCATTCTAAAAATATGAATTTCACGAGCTTTCCAATAGTGTATAGCTTTTTATTTTTGGACCATAAATGAAGAAATTATGAGAAAATAAATTTTAGGCTTCTAAATAATTCATCTGAAAATCCCGTTATGGCTGCCAAGACAAGGGATCTTCACTGATGTATCTATACCCGCTCACCCCACTTACAATGAGTAACAATGAGTTCGTTTACGCTACGCCCCTAGCAGTAATCTCTCGACAGGCCATTACGCTCGACAGGCAGTTTAGTTACAAACGCTTGCTGCTTGCAACCAACCAACATTGTTGCTTGCTAGCTTGATGTTTAGTGTTTGACGTCACAGGAAACGCTGCTGTATGCAAATTTTAATGACGTGAACACAATGGATGTAGAGTGAAAGTAAATGTTCAAGAAAATATTCGTTGCGAAGGCTTCGTGTATCGACAAATGAAGTAGGATTTACATTGAAGATGAATCCTACATTTATTGTAAGAGCATAACACATTTTTTTACGTATTAAACCCAAAATGCGATCCTCCCATGTAGATTTATTGGCTGAGTATGATTTGTGATATGAGCACAATATCAAGTGCCAAACTGCATAGATATTAGATGATCCTATTAAAGACGCCTGAACTATTTTCATTAACTTGGTTTTAATTTTTTTAATCTAAGTACGATTACAATTCAGTTTTTCTTTATCATTTGATAGGCAAAAATGGCTCCAGGAATAGTCGTACAACTACAGTCTTGTACCAAATTGGGAATAGTTTTACAAATTACAGCATATAACATATATAGGTAAAATTTTAGTGTAGAGTTTGTAAAACACTTCCAGGACTTTATCTGTGCTGTTGCAGCTTGTATGTTCTAAATATTCCATTTATATTTGTTGATCATCTCATGTTTGTTTGTAAGTGAATTAAGTTTGATTACTGACAATTAATGATTTAAATGTATGATCTATGATAATTTCAAAGAATAATTGAATTATTAGTAATAAATTTCATCAAATGTTAAAAAAAATAAAAATTCAATGAAGAACGTTATTCTTTTAATTTGCACATTGTTATGTTTTGTATTTTATATATGTCTTTCATGAATTTATGTCATTTCTTCTGTTCTCTTCATTCAACCTGCAAATATAAATAAACTGTTTAGTGATTGACGCCTTAAATAAAAAATAAAACAAAAACATTAATTATCTATTGTCCTTGTTGTTGTTTGCACTGTTTGCCATATAATCTTGATTTCCTTATTAAATATCAAGAATCATTGTCAATATTTCATTTGCATTATAATTAATGGAGTGTATATCAAAATCCCCTTGATCATAATCCCCTTGGTTGAAAAATGACATAGTGATCGAAATCCCCTCAACAGAAATGACAGGGTGTTCATAATCCCCTTGATGGATAGTCAAAATCCCCTTGGCAAAAATGATGGGGTGGTCAAAATCCCCTCAACTTGTGAAAAACAACCCCCTTTACTCAATATTCTTTTTCCTTTGATCTTTTGTCACTCCAGCTAAACTATTGTGTTACATAAAGAAATGTTGCAAACAGCAGTTACATTGAGTAGAGGAAAGAGTATGGAGTATACTTTAGCAATAAAATATTTGGAGACCGTGATTGTATTGATTAGGGGGAGCTGATTAGGGGATCAATGTGTCTGCTTTTGTAGACTTTTGCGATGGAGACAATAAAGATCTTTCTAATACATAATTGGTCTGGGTAAGATGTATTTTAAAAAGGATTTCATTTCCTGGTTCCTTCATAATAAAGTTTGAACATAAAAATAAAGTTGACCTCATGTTGGTGCAAACATGTTGTTTTTCATTCAGCATAAAATATACATTTGTACTTCAATATTTGTCTATTTTTTTAACCAATGAATTTAAGAAAACATGGTACGAATATATCATTTTTTAAATCTCAAATTTCTTTATAATACTCCAATGTTGTCATTTTCATGTTAATATAAAGCTCACTGATGTAATTTTCAGACAGAAACATGCCTATAGAAACATAGGCTTAAAACCAGACATAATATTTCACTCTTATTCACCACGATTACATCTCAGAATTTCAGCTGCCACCATTTTTGCATCCTTTTCAACACATTTCACAACTGTCCAAAGTGAAGGATTTGAATGTCCAACAAGGTGCTTAAACCCATTGTTCCAAGATTCACACTGGTTATTTGTTCTGTCCAGGTCAGTCATTGTGGCACTGTGCACATTCCAAATTGGTGGAGGAAATCTTGGAGAGGAGCGTCGGAACCTCATATTTCCATTAGCAGTGATGACTGCGCGAAAGGATCCATTTACATAGTTGGAGTCAAAATACTCAACCAGACACTGTAGATGATCTGGGGCCTGTTCACGTAGTAACGTCAAGCCTTCTTGCACATCGCTGCATGGAAGAAACGCCAGACCGTCAAGCTTTCCGCAGAAAGATTTCACATCATCATCATTGTTGTAGTCAGACTGAAGACCCTCTGCTTGCACCCTTCTCCAAGTAGCTTGAGTTAGATGGTAAAAACATCCCTAGATGGTGTAAAAAAAAGGTTTTAATATGCTGTTTAAATAGTCTTTTACATATTATAAAACAATTAAACAAGAATATGAATTATATAAAGTTAGTTAAAGGCTTGTATAATAATATTATTACCTGGATATGAATGTTGCTGGCCAATACAGTTCCCACAGCATTGTGTATAGCTATCTCATAGTCTGCCATAATGTGCTCTGGGTTAGGTCGGATACCTCGCTGCAGACAGGCATCTAGTAGGGCAGTCAGCATTTCTTCATACACCAGCTGTTGCTTTGACGGAAGGAGTGCGTAGACAACTGAGACACAGGATTCACCTAAAGGTACACGGATGACAAAAAGTTGTTGGAACTGAGAGGGCGCTGTAGAGTGGGTGCCATCCATAAACCATCTGGATGCACTATCTAGGAGGCGAAGACCGTCATTAGTGGCGAAGATGAGAATACGGTTGTCTGGAGACTCGTTGTCGTAGATGACATTACTTGCAAACTCAACAGGGAAAGGAACAGGAACATCTCTGATTGTTGATGGGTTCTTAGGTGCTGTTCCTCTCTTGGCGCGTCTCACAGTTTGCTTCAAACTCTTGACGGAACTGGCAGCAATAACCTGAAGTAAAAATAAAGCAACAGTTTTCATGCACTCAATTCATTTATTTCATTTTCCTATTTCACAGTTGTTTGTCTGGCCTTTGTGTCTGTACATTCTGGGCATTTAACATATTCATCAGTATTGTCATTATATCATTAATATCATCATTAAAAGTAATCTTACTAATATAAATTTCCAAAGTGGTTTATTTCATGAGAAGGCCCATGTGCATTTTACAGGGCATGTTGAAATTTAAAAAAGAACAATTTTGAAATTTACAGGATTTCTATGAATCTTATTTATTAACTCACCTCTGTAGGCTGCAGTGATAATTTATCTGTTACTATCTGTCCGGGTTTACCACGGTTAGCTTCAGCAGATGCTTTTATCTCACTGCGGACTTTAAGTGCCTGCATTGCAAATTTGTCAGGAGCATGACTGTGCGCGGTTTCAGATTTGACAGAAGACACCTAGAAATAGAACATAAAGTTAGCATGCTGAAATTAATAATTACCTATTATAATTAAGATTTATGCATACTTTTATTATGATGTGCTTTATGTCTCCATTAATATTTTCATGTAATCTCTTTTGCTTTACATAAAAAGAGTGCTATACAAAGGTTAAAAAAAATAATAAGACGAAAAAAATTAATTCAGGCATAACTTGCACAATTGATACATATTAGTTTATCTCATGTTCAGTTCCTCATCTTCAAATTTTGTTTCCAAAATAATATTCTAACAATGACCTCAATTATAACTGAGCTACACTCAAATAAAATATAAATCAGTATTCAAATTTAAATGTACCAAATGATTATTATTGATTATATACTTACATGTAAATCAGTAGTCAGTGCACCTTTACAGTTCAGACCAATTCTCTGAGAGCATTCCCACCGCATTGAGGACTTATTTTCATTTTTCTTTGTGTAGGCATAACCTTCATACAGAAGCTTACGAGAACCTTTGTTACTTGTAATGAATTCCATTTTGGGTATTCATGTCTATTGCAGAGAGCCATCATATTATATACCCAACAAAATAACAGTTTGCAGTTAAGTAAAACAAAGATGAAGTAATTTTAGATAGCAAACTGCAATTAATAGCCTCATTTTAAGTTATTATCTGGAAAGATCTAAAGCTAGTGTGCAACAAATTTGCCTTTAAAGGTGTTTATCATTGCAAAGATTAATTGATTGTTTGTTACATATAACTATAATTGCAATGATTAATTATAATCAACTATCATTTATTTGTTTGTATTTTACAATTTTCTCAGCAATAATAACATCAATAAAGGGTGTCATTATTAACTGGCTGTGACAAACATACACCTTTTAATTGTTTGTATGCTTTTCTCTTTTTTTCAGCAATTCTTGAAGCAGTTGGTTCTTAAATTCATTGAACTAAAAAGAAAAATAAGAAAAAAATCTTAAGAAATTTCCCAACCATTTCACATTATTTGAGGGGATTTTGACTACCCACTGAGGGGATTATGACCACCCCTTTATTTTTGCCAAGGGGATTATGATAACCCTGTCATTTCTGTTGAGGGGATTTCGATCACTATGTCGTTTATCAACCAAGGGGATTATGATCAAGGGGATTTTGAGCGTCCCCCTAATTAATGTTTGTCATGCAATCATCTCATGAATAGCCCGTTGTAAATGCCACCACTAATATGGAAATATGCAATTCATGTATGGTAGGACTATTGCCAAAATGGTATGACTATTCCTGGTATGAGATTTGTAGTGCTATGACTTTTCTTACAACCCGCAGTAATTATTTGCATTTTATTTGAGATATAATTGAAATATGACTGTACAAAACAATTTTTTGGGGGGGACAGGTCGGATCTAAGTGTTGACCCCCAATAGAATTCACTCTGCGGTCCACTTCTGTGTGCATGTGTCATGTGATCTTTATTGTAGACCCATCCAAGTGTTCGGATTAAGAGCACAGAGAACAACTACAATCCTGTTCAGTGCTTCGATGTGAACTGCCCAGAGAAGACCCCACATATGCACTGTCCATTTTGTGTGAAGACCGAATCATATACAGATCCAGTTATCCTAAAGGCTCATTACCGTGTCAAACATGTTGACAAAGGCATAGAGTTTGCTGGTAATTAAAGTTTGTTAATAGAAATCTTATATTTTTTTAAATTATATAAGAAGGGCTAAAGGTTATTTTATTGACATGAAACTAAATCTTTTTGTACAAATTAACATCTTTTTGTACAAATTAACATGATGCCAAGTTCCAAAATGCACATGCTCTCAGTCATGTGACCAAGCACCTTGCTGACCTGCAACATTGTATGTGAACAAACATAGCAGTAACGCATAGTTTTACTGTTCTACCATGTGAGTTTGGCAAAGGATTCCTACCATAGTTAATGCCAGAACATTAAATAGAAGAAGTATGCCAATAAGGATATTTTTCTTCTGTAAATGTTTGTGAATAAAACCGCAGCAAAATTAAGTGTGTATTTTGAAAGGAACTATGTTCTGTCCACAGCAGAAAAAATGAACACCACAAATTATTTAAATATCATTATCTTATCAATGTATGCTCAGAACAGATGGTTCCATGAATTATTTTCTAATTTCTCTGAAAATTTCAAGTAAACCCAATTGTACTGGAACTGGTAAGTCAATCAGTAGAGCGTCGGCTCCAGGTATGGGAGGCCCCAGGTTGATCTCGGGCAGCAGCATACCAAAGTTATTAAAAATGGTAGTGGTATAGTTTCCTTGCTAACACTCAGGCAAATATTAGGGTACAACTGGTTGGCCGGGTGTCAGGATAATGTGACTGGGTGTGGTATCATGCTCTTTACAGTGAAGGCAGCACTATATCTGCTTCAAGTGGACACCGTCTCCAGGTAATTGAAATACTGCTGGTGGGACAATAAACCCAGTAAACAAACTAACAAAACCCAACTGTGTAAACATATAACTATCTACTATAAACACATCTGTGATAATGGTTCAATATCAATAAAACCATAAACTCGACATAGAGCAGGGTAGATGTTTGTAATGACCACACACTGTTTAATGTTATAACACCCCAATTGAAGGAAAAGCTTCCGTTACTTTCACTAATTACTACATTGATACATATCTTTATGTATATCCTTATTTATACATATCCTTATGGATATCCTTATTGATGCATATGCCAGCCCAGATACACCAAGCTGTAATTTACTTGGTGTTTCTGTGTAGACTTGCCTCATTACATTGCTCTGAGATAAGCAATTGTCAAGGTGATATCGATCGGAGCGGTTTGACAGTGAGAGTGTGAAAGATATGTTTTTACAAGCAGCTGCCAATTACATTTCTCCATGAAATTATTGATTGGCGGCACAAAGAAAGTACACTGTGATGATCAAGATTTAGGCACATGTTAAAGCTAGTGATCTACAGTAACCTTGTGTTTGCTACAGATGACAGATATGTTGTCCTGAAATGTTGTTAATCTGAAGGTGTAACTTCACACAGCACTAAAGATATCACAGATGAAGTATATGTGGTAGTGGCTGAATTATAAAAAAGGCATGAATAATAAGGTCAGTCAGTGGGGAGGTAGAATAATTGAAAGGTCAGAACAATACGAGTGACATTGAGAACAGCTTTGATACGTTCTCTTTACATTTTAACAATCGACGAATTTTCTAAACTGGTGGTGTGTACAATCTATGATCTATTTATTTTTACATATGATTTGAAGCCCAAAATAGTGGTGTGCACATTGCATGGGTGCGCACATACTATAGACCTTTGCGGTAATCATCTTCATGCATCTCAAGGTGATTAATTAACTATAGCAGGCGATGGTTCAGTATACTTAACAATAACAGTATTAAAGCATTGATAAATATCACAGATGACGTGTTAAGTAACCATGATTTTATTGATCTTATCTTAAAATAAATTTTAGGATTATAAGCTTAACATGCATTAATATTAAACCTTGACAGGTCAAGTTGTTGGATGTTATGACAAATTGAAGCTTGCTACTGATGAGCCTCAGGTATTCACTTCACTGATTAACCAGTTGCTTATATATCAGATGTCATGTTAATTAAATTGCATTTCTGTGACTTTAGACTCGGTATGGGTTAAGTTAACTTAATTTTTACTGATTATGAACTGTATAATGACTGACTGATGCCTGTATACTTGCAATGATAATTGATATTGTTGTCCAGTGTTGTGTAAACATGAGATAACTCAGATTGCATTGTTCTAGTCTTTTCTCAGGAAAAATGTCCATGCATATTTTGTTAGATGTTACTTTCCAGCTTTTAATGACCATACCTTTTCGTTTTGTGCTCCAGGCCTGAAGGTTCTTCGCTGCTGTGACACCTGTGATATAGTTGGAGTGATCAAGGGAGAGAAGAAGTTCAAAGGAGCTCACTGGCATTGTTACAAGTGTCGCAATGGCTTCAACAGACGAGACGAGGCCATCAAACATTATAAAACACATTTCAGAAACCCTCAGACTACATTTCAAATACAAATAGCACAGGTAGCGTATTCTTCTTCTTCTTCTCCATTTAAAGTCATTTTGTTCTTAAGATGAGTGTCTGTGGACTGGTTCCATGTTGTTTTTGGGCAACTGATCCATGCCATCTGTCAACTTGGTTGGAGCTGCTGCTCACGACTAAAAACTTCTGGTTGCCAAGTCATGTAGCCAAACCAGCACAGATGTCCCTGTGTCAAGGCTGCTTCCAGATTTGGAATTTGCATCAGTCAAAAATAAATTAATTTTATTTTATTTGTGATTTTGCTTGTCATGTGGGCTTTTATAAAAAAAAGCAAAAACAAACTACACCAAAAAGTATAGTTAAATAGTTTAATGGCTATTTGATTGGCATTCACTGTACGTATTGACCACATTTTTTCAAGCAGTGCTGTTTTCTTTATGTTGCTTTGTAGGCATTGAAATTATGACATGCCATTAGGAGCATCATCTACCTAGTACATACATGATCATCTACCTAGTACATACATGATCATCTACCTAGTACATACAAATGATCATCTACCTAGTACATACATGATCACCTACCTAGTACATACATTTAATAATGGAATATAAAAAATCCACATGTTGTATGGGCTCTTGTCTTCATTCACCATGGTACATACACTTACCAGGTACGGGAGGCCCCCGGTTTGATCCTGGGCCTCGACATACCAAAGTCTTTAAAAAGGGTAGTGGTATAGCTCCCTTGCTAACGCTCAAGCAAATATAAGGGTAGTTCCACGACTGGTGGGCCCGGTGTCAGGATAATGTGACTGGGTGTGGTATCATGCCAGGTGTTCACGGCATGCTATACACAGTGAAGGCAGCACTATATCTGCTTCAAGTGGACACCGTCTCCAGATAACTGAAATACTGTTGGTGGGACGATAAACCAAATAAACAAACAAACAAACATACACTAACCTATATTCAAGCTGCTTTTACCCTTACCATACCATATGTAACAGATACAGGACATCAGATTTTTTTCAATGAAAATCACAGAGATCCTGAAAATTGTCAAGATAACAGGACATTTTATCTGGCAAAAAAGTCTTGTTGAATATTTCTCTGTACAATGTAGTCTAAGTGAATATACCTCATCCTTCTACAAAAAAAGTTTAAAAGGTAAAATTCAGACATAACAGTGGAAGACAAATTATTTAAATAAATTAATAATAAGACTTGGTGATGATTATGTCTGTGTTCATAATTGTTTCAAAATTGTCTGTACATTGTAACAAGGTCCTGTAAATTCTCCAGGTTTCTGGACCTTTGTTTCATGGAATATTTTTGCTGTCTTTAGCATGCACTGTGCTACATTTAAGCAATATAAAATATTTCATTTGCTAGCAACAACATGTTGATTCTGGTCATACAGCTCTTGCTAGAAGCTGTCTATTCAGCATCTGTATCATTTGCTAGAATCTTTAGAAATATTTTAGTAGATAACTAAGATTTTACCAATTGCTGGCTGATCTGTCCTGTTTTGTCTGATCAGTTTGTGCTAAGTTGGCTAAAAGTAAGAATACTGGTCATGTTGTCAGGAGGTGAACCAGCCTGTGACTCAAGGATATGAGAATGACGAAGCTGCTGCCTCCCTCCATACTGAAGAATTCTCTGTCCAGTCCATTCACCCGGTCCTTACCGAGGCCATCACCTGCGCCAGCACTGCCGATGAACACACAGGTGAGGTAGATAACAACTGGTTACATCAATATTTATGAAAATAAATATCTTCTTTGTTACCATTACAAAACTTAAGTAATTTGGTAACACTCAATGCATTTGTAACCAGAATAAGAGCTGGCTCCTCTGGGTGTACAATGTTTGCCTAAACCAAATAAAGTCATAACAAGTCAAAGGTTAAATGTTAATTACTGTTTTGTGTTATTTCTGGTAAATCACTTGCAAACATCCACTTCTCTAATAATATTACAGACTGCAGCTGACTTTGGAAGACAGCTCAAACTATATTCATTGTCAAACACATTGTTGTAACAAAGACTTGAAATGACCCAGTTATTTCAGCTTACTTTTGTTCTAAGAGTTTCTCTTTGTCTAACAAACCTGGTTATTTTTGCTTATATATGTTTATGAAAAGCTGTGATGAAATGTAGTGCTGAGTGGTAAGCTTATATGTAATGTAGTGCTGTATGACAAGCTTTGATGTAATGTAGTGCTGTATGACAAGCTTTGATGTAATGTAGTGCTGTATGACAAGCTGTGATGACATGTAGCTTTGTTGACACGTAGCACCATATGACAAGCCTTGTTGACACATAGGTCTGTATGACAAGCTTCGTTGACGTGTAGTGACAAAGCTTTGTTGACATGTAGTCAGTATGACAAGCTATGTTGACATGTAGTGCTGTGTCAAAGTCATCAGACATGTGATGTTTCCCGATTTCGCCGGGAGACTCCCGATATCAGGAGTCTGTCTCACGCCTCACGCTGAGCACATCAATTCTCCCGCTTTGATGTTCCCGACAGACTTAATCTCATTTCTCCTAAAGACTGCCCCAGACAGTAGCTACCAGCCGATCATTTGATTACGCAATATATCCTACTGCAAGCGACCATTATCTGCGTGTGTATGTGTGCAGCTTACCGAAACAGATCACTGCCAATCAGTGTTAATTGGTCGCGACGATAATTTCGTGCCCCGCCTCGTGGTGTTAAAAAGGCAACCGCCACAAACTGTAATCCTTTGATTGACACTATAACCACACCCATTTAGTCAACGGCGGAGATCATGCCCAATCAGTGTCACATGTTCTAATTTCTTACACAACTAATGGAAGCACGTGCTGACAAAGGCATAGGACTGAGCTTCGAAATTTTAAATGTTCAATAACCCGTTAATAGGGTGATATGAGAATTAATTTGCATTTACCCAAACGCAGGCTCCGTATAATTAGACTGAACATCTTCAGTTTTTTTTCCTTATCAAGCCAAGGTAATAATTTCCAGCATTATTATTGCGATTGACAAACCTCCTGACTTCAAAAAAGTACGCTGATTTCCGTTTACTTCGGTACTCTAAATACACGACGTAAATCATGTAAATATGCAGAAAAACGGACATGCATGCCCTTGAATGCAGGCAAGTTACGTGACAGAATAATTCAAAAACTTTTAACAACTGACCTGCCTACGTGCCTTTCAAACAAACAAAAACAAACTAGTGCTAATTATATGTGTTACGTCATCGCGCCATTTTGTCAGCAGACTACCGCATATGTTGAAACTGATGCGTTCGTGTGTACTCATAACACTTACTCTAGTATTGATTTTATTTTTATTAAACCGAGACGATTGTGTATAGTTTTACTATGTTAAGGTTAGTGTCTAAATGGGCGACTCGTCCTGGAATTAAAAACCAAAGGGAGTGAACGAAGCGAGCGATCGTGGTTTCTTTTCGATGAATAAGAATATATGACAAAGTCCAGCGAGCATTGCAATATATAATAAAATATGAAAACGCACAGGACAAAGGAATTCACGTGCAAGCCAAAAGTAAAAGTAAATAAGTAATGAGTCATTTAACAAAATGAACAGACCAAAATCCAAATGAACCGACTGGAAGAATCACCAATTTAGATTCTAAACCTATACTAAGAACTTGTTGCGTGTAATGGTTGGAAATAAACATTATGTTAAAGTAATAATTTGCATATGAAATTAACATAAAAACAGGTTTGCGTGAAAGAGATGAATGTGTGAAACAATAACACTGCTGAATACACAGAGCTTGCAACATGTATATTTGTGCATTGTGCTACTAAAACAATCAATGATTTTAATTTGATACTTTGTAAGGCCTTTTGCTAATTGCATAATTATTATTTAGGACATCATCGGCACTCACAAAACAACACATTGTGTAAGATATGTAGGCAAGCTTCTAGCCCTGAAATATGTCGGGGTAGGAATTAGGAGACAAATCTGCAAGGGTCACAGTAACATTGGAACAGATCAAATCTAAGAAATGGTGAACATTTCCCAACATAATGTAAAGCTTACTTTGACTTTAGCTTTTTAAGAGGAGTAAACGTTTCTTTACTTTACAATAGTGTTGTTTCTATTTGAAAGAAAATTTGTCTTCTTCCTGCAGATATACATTTATCATAAAAGTAAATGGTTTTCTGACATATTTCATTTTGCGCATGAACGGTAAATAAAATGCCAACCTTAGACACTTTTAAAACATATTTTCCATTTCAACTACTGGTAGTTCAAATACATTAGTATGTGGTTTATATATGTTAAAAAAAACGGACAGATATCTATTTACTACTTTGTCACAGAAAAACACTTGTTTGCTATTTATTCTTGATTAGTATAATGTCTTCATGTATTCTAAATTCATTTAACTTTGTTTAGAAAGTAATGGTATCAATGTGTTTACCACTAATATTTTATAATTATTAAAACTCTTTTGTCACTAACTTACAAATTAAATAAACTATTTTTATGCTTGCATACTCATTATTTCTTTGGAAACTTTTTTTTCAATTCATTAGTAAGTGCTGTTGACACTTGACCTGTTTACACTATGTTTGGCTGTTGTTTTTGAAGGTCACATGCTTAAAACCAAAGCATACAATTTATGTCTAGATAGTGAACTAAAATATGCTAGATATATTCCAAAATTCATTTTAAAATATTGTAAATAACATTTTTATCACTGAAATTACTATTATTATTTATAAAAAAGACAAAAAATACTGTTTTACAAATAGAAATAAGCCACACAGTCAATTTAACGCGCATTCACGGAAATCTCCCTCCCTGGAACCCCAATCTCCCTCTCTGGGAGCCTAAGTCTCCCTCTATGGGACCAAGGGAATATCACATGTCTGAGTCATGCACTGTCATATACTTGTTTCAGGGTACTCCCAATCTACAAATCTGTCTGTGATGCAGCGTGGAATGGAAGGCCCTGGGGTCGGGGCTGTGGAGACGGTCAGTATGGCTGACAGTCAGACGATCATGATTATACAGGATGGGAACAACATCACATCACTGCAAGAGGCATCACAGGTAATGTAGTGATAAAAATATCTGTCCTCTCATGAATATTTCTGTAGTTGGCTTGTAGGTGATTTTTCTATTGTTTGTTTTTAGTTAGCACAGACACAATTACGAGCATATTAGCTATGTCCAGCTAATTATTCATGGAGGAAAACCTCAGACTTGTCTTGGTAGAACCACCAGTGCAAGCCAGAATACCTTTCCACATGGAAGATCTCGCATGGCTGGAACTCAAACCCAGGCAGTGAGGACTTAATGTGTATTACAAGTTGGCGACTCAAACTCATGGCAATGGGCACCCCTGTCTATAATTTAACAGTACATGTTCAATTAGAATTAACGAAAATGCAAATAAAATGTGTCATATCTGTTGTTTATTTTGTTTTTATTACATTGCACTGAACAACTGGTGCACTGCAGGTCAGTAAGAATACCTGCCCAAATAAAAGTTTTCACCATGACTGGGACTCAAATCCAGGCGATGAAGGATTAATGAGTTACAAGTCAGCAACTCAAATCACTCCAGCCATGGCCGTACCTTTCTGTAGTTTAACAGAGCAAGTCCAATGAATTAACAACTCAAAATGTGTTGCATGTGTTTGTTGTACTGAACACGTATGCACATATTTGCATCATCCATTTAATTATTGCTGGAGGAAGACCCCAGACTTCTGTGTAGAACAATCAGTGCACCATTGGAAGACCTCCCATCATGAAAATTCTTACCTCGACTGGGATTCGATCAGCGAGTTGGCGGCTCTAACCTCTTGGCCACAAGTGCCCAATTGCATCTGTATGTTATGTATGCAGCAATTGTCTTTCTCTCCAATCCTATAGCTAAATTTTAATAATCTCTCCATATTATATATTGCTATTACCATTTTATATTTATGCTGTCTGAACTCATGCTAATACACATTATGATAACCGGTCCTCATATATGTTGAAATTGTAAAATACTGTGTAAAAAACACCAAATACCGTAAAAACCCTAAGTCTTCGGCCAGCTTTAAATAATTATTTTTTTATTGGCCGAAAACTTAGGGTTACAAAAAAATAATTATGAAAAACGTGGCCGAAAACTTAGGGTTTGTCCGCGTTGCCGACTATCCGAAAATTGGTACAGTATACATGTGGTTAATGAATTCAAGTGCGTAACGAAACTAACTGTATTTCCTAAGATTAGAATAAATCTAATTTATAAGACTTATTTTTGTATTTCATGTTGATAGAATGCCGGTTGATTTAGTCTTATGCGACGGCGAGATCAAATATTCTCAACTGGATAAAACTGCGGACTCGAAAGTGTTAAACATCGCACAAGTTTAATACGAGGCTACTGTGTTTGTTAACACCTACTCTTACATGCTTTTGTTCATCATTCAATAAACATTTCACACCTTGTTGTTTGTTTCTTACAGCGATTGATTATGTTAAAGTCAAAGTCGATTGATTTTGAATTAATATGAATTTAATTATAAGATTTGGGCTAATTATCATAATTAATGTGTACGCCCGTCACCCAATCAAACGTTTGTATAACGTTTTTAAAGCAAATAATCTTCTTTTCGGTGAATTGAGTGGCTAGAATTTAGTAATGCTGTTTCTATTGGATGTATTTTTGAGAAAAAAAAATACTGGCTGGTTGAAAATGGTGGCCGAAAACTTAGGGTCACAGAAAAAATTGCCGAATTTTAGTGGCCGAAAACTTAGGGTCATTTAAATAATTGGTTCAAAAAAAAATTGACCGTGGCCGAAGACTTAGGGTGGCCGAAGACTTAGGGTTTTTACGGTAACAAGAATGATTAAAAAATGACAGCGGGAAATATAATTGTGTCTTCTTAATAGGGAGTAGATATACATCGAGCAAGACACAAAGGTATTTATACTGAGTCATTATCTTGATGATAAATTTGTTAATGAATGAAATTACTTTCTTTTGTTCTTTTTTTAATTTTTGTCTGTAAATGAAGGTATGGTATCACTTGTTGATCTGAATCTACATTATATGTCTAAGCTAAACAATTTCTGTGTAAAGCAGGTTTAGAGTTTCCAGTTGTAGTTGGCTATTTCTTCTCTCCATTACAGGACCCCAGCAGTGATTGTGACTCCAGCATGTACAAGCTAGATCAGACCCACTCACCACAGTCTAGTGTTGAGCCTGCACTGTTGGATCTCCAGACAAGAATTCAAACTCTGGAGAAGGAGAAGGCAGAGCAGCAGCAACACATACAGGATCTTAATAAGAAGGTGCGCTGCAATATATGATATGTCTAGCTCAGCTAGTTCTATGGATTAAGAGAGCTAATCTAGGTCTAGCTCAGCTAGTTCTATGGATTAGCTAGTTCTATGGATTAAGAGAGCTAATCTAGGTCTAGCTCAGCTAGTTCTATGGATTAAGAGAGCTACTCTAGGTCTAGCTCAGCTAGTTCTATGGATTAAGAGAGCTAATCTAGGTCTAGCTCAGCTAGTTCTATGGATTAAGAGAGCTAATCTAGGTCTAGCTCAGCTAGTTCCATGGATTAAGAGAGCTAATCTAGGTCTAGCTCAGCTAGTTCTATGGATTAAGAGAGCTAATCCAGGTCTAGATCAGCTAGTTCTTTGGATTAGGAGAGCTAATCTAGGTCTAGCTCAGCTTGTTCTATGGATTAAGAGAGCTATTCTTGGTCTAGCTAAGCTAGTTCTATGGTTTAAGAGAGCTAATCTAGGTCTAGCTCAGCTAGTTCTTTGGATTAAGAGAGCTACTCTAGGTCTAGCTCAGCTAGTTCTATTGATTAAGAGAGCTAATCTAGGTCTAGCTCAGCTAGTTCTATGGATTAAGAGAGCTAATCTAGGTCTAGCTCAGCTAGTTCCATGGATTAAGAGAGCTAATCTAGGTCTAGCTCAGCTAGTTCTATGGATTAAGAGAGCTAATCCAGGTCTAGATCAGCTAGTTCTTTGGATTAGGAGAGCTAATCTAGGTCTAGCTCAGCTTGTTCTATGGATTAAGAGAGCTATTCTTGGTCTAGCTAAGCTAGTTCTATGGATTAAGAGAGCTAATCTAGGTCTAGCTCAGCTAGTTCTTTGGATTAAGAGAGCTAATCTAGGTCTAGCTCAGCTTGTTCTTTGGATTAGGAGAGCTAATCTAGGTCTAGCTCAGCTAGTTCTATGGATTAAGAGAGCTAATCTAGGTCTAGCTCAGCTAGTTCTTTGGATTAAGAGAGCTAATCTAGGTCTAGCTCAGCTAGTACTATGGATTAAGAGAGCTAATCTAGGTCTAGCTCAGCTAGTTCTATGGATTAAGAGAGCTAATCCAGGTCTAGATCAGCTAGTTCTTTGGATTAGGAGAGCTAATCTAGGTCTAGCTCAGCTTGTTCTATGGATTAAGAGAGCTATTCTTGGTCTAGCTAAGCTAGTTCTATGGATTAAGAGAGCTAATCTAGGTCTAGCTCAGCTAGTTCTTTGGATTAAGAGAGCTAATCTAGGTCTAGCTCAGCTTGTTCTTTGGATTAGGAGAGCTAATCTAGGTCTAGCTCAGCTAGTTCTATGGATTAAGAGAGCTAATCTAGGTCTAGCTCAGCTAGTTCTTTGGATTAAGAGAGCTAATCTAGGTCTAGCTCAGCTAGTTCTATGGATTAAGAGAGCTAATCTAGGTCTAGCTCAGCTAGTTCCATGGACTAAGACAGCTAATCTAGGTCTAGCTCAGCTAGTTCTATGGATTAAGAGAGCTAATCTAGGTCTAGCTCAGCTAGTTCTATGGATTAAGAGAGCTAATCTAGGTCTAGCTCAGCTAGTTCCATGGATTAAGAGAGCTAATCTAGGTCTGGCTCAGCTAGTTCTATGGATTAAGAGAGCTAATCCAGGTCTAGATCAGCTAGTTCTTTGGATTAGGAGAGCTAATCTAGGTCTAGCTCAGCTTGTTCTATGGATTAAGAGAGCTATTCTAGGTCTAGCTCAGCTAGTTCTATGGATTAAGAGAGCTAATCTAGGTCTAGCTCAGCTAGTTCTTTGGATTAAGAGAGCTAATCTAGGTCTAGCTCAGCTAGTTCTATGGATTAAGAGAGCTAATCTAGGTCTAGCTCAGCTAGTTCCATGGACTAAGAGAGCTAATCTAGGTCTAGCTCAGCTAATTCTATGGATTAAGAGAGCTAATCCAGGTCTAGATCAGCTAGTTCTTTGGATTAGGAGAGCTAATCTAGGTCGAGCTCAGCTAGTTCTATGGATTAAGAGAGCAAATCTAGGTCTAGCTCAGGTAGTTCTATGGATTAAGAGAGCTAATCTAGGTCTAGCTCATTTATTCTAACCTGACTGTCAGCACATAATGTGCATGTGGCACAGGATTGAGAGAGAGGATTTTTGGTGCACACACATTATACATAAAGGTAAAGTTTTGCATGCAAGTTAACAGTTGATGTCTCAAGAACCAGAGCATAGATTATAATGAATTGATATAACATGCTGTTGTTGTTAAGTTTGCAGCTGGATTTTATGAGAAATATGCTCCTTTTGATTAAAAAAAAATGATGCATATTTTGGATAATCTTGCTATTTCCTAGGTTTCATATATATTCATTGCTTACTGCTTGTGGATTTTGATTTTCTATTTCCTATTTTCTACAGCCTTGATATTGTTTTCTTCATTTCTGGAGATTGTAAATAAAGTTTATTTCTGATCAAACCTACTTATTTAATGATTAACTTCGATACTGTCAAGTTGGATTTTGTAAGAAATATATCCCTTTTTTTGAGTTAAAAAAATGTTGGTACATATACATGCGGGTTAACATACTATCAATCTTTCATCTATGTATTATGTTAAGCCAGCTGTCATGTGATGGTTTAAATCATATTTTATTATTTAATATTTATATATTTTAGATATAAAAAGTTGACCAAATGTGATCAAGCTGCTTTATAGCTGAACAGCCACTATTATTTGCTCCATGTTACCACATCTTTTTGATATATTGTAAATACTTAAGACTATATTGTTAACAAGGTGTCAGACCTTATTCTACCAGCTGTCATTCTATTTTGTCCAGCTATCAGAACAGGCAAGCCAGCTGGAAACATACAAGGCCAGAGAGGCGGAGTTGATTCAGCAGCTGTCTGTGCCCATGGACAAGACCATCCACACCCTGCTAGACCAGCTGCAGACTCAACACCGGGATCTCCTGCAGCAGCAGTTATTCCTCCTCAAACGCTCCTACCTCCAGGCACAGAGCGAGAAACTCCAGTCTCTGGCAATGTCCAATCTCCCTCTCACCTCCACATCCTCCCTCACAGGTGGCCTCAACCCTGCCCTGGATCTACAAGCAGCACTAGAGGGCGCCACCAATCAAACTGTACTGACGACCATGAGTTTCCAGCATAGTGAGTCTGATGTAGCTGTGTCACAGAATAGTTTGACTCAGGGTAATGTTAATACAGAAATAATCACGGTGCCCATTGTTGAAGCAGGAGATGGGGTAGAGAAATTTACGGTGTCAACTAGTGAAGGTGAACAGTTTGAGATTTTGCGGACTTCTTTCACACATTCATTAGAAGGAGATAGCATATCATCAATGAAAGAAGACAACATCCCTATTGAAAACTGCGGACAGGAGCCATCTTCAAAGAGAAGAAAAATGAAAACTTCCTGAACGTTATTGTCTTCATTAATATCCTAATACATTCATAGTGTGGTTGTTTAATTTAGTATGCATTTTTGTATGAAAGCAGATTATTACAGTGCATGTACCTTGAAAATTAACTTATTTGGAGTTAATTGTA
The DNA here is from genome assembly GCA_007844125.1 of Sinonovacula constricta. Taxonomy (NCBI): domain Eukaryota; kingdom Metazoa; phylum Mollusca; class Bivalvia; order Cardiida; family Solecurtidae; genus Sinonovacula; species Sinonovacula constricta. The sequence continues at coordinate 46,518,167 of CM017571.1, forward strand.
TCTATTTTAATTTATTAAGCATGTTTTAAGATTGAAAAATTAAAAATTGCGTGATTTGGTAATGTTCTATGGTCTTTTCTTTATATTTAAATGCTATAAGTTTATCTTCATTTTCTTATCTTATATGATTATAACCTCTGGTAATTATGATGCTATGGCATTGCACAGAAACTAATCAAAAGTGTTACTCCATTACTCCATGAACCAAAACTGTGCAATTTATTTGTACATGTCACAGGAATCAAATATTGCTGGGAAACAAATATTGCTGCTTCTATTTAGGTAACAATAAAAAAACCCAAAACAAAATCAACTTTAATTTTTTTCTCATGAAATGTTATAACCCCATCAAAACCTCTAAAAAAGTTATTTCGACACACATCATTGGATGTATCACAATATGATCACAGTGATTTGCAATTTGTCTAAATTAGAAATTTGTCGAAATGAAATTTGTTGTTTTATTTTTCTAAATTTCAAGATTAAATAATTGTATAAATTTAAATTAACATTTAATATGTTCTCTATTCCAAGTATATGAAACCTATTTTGTGTTAACATGTTGCATTTATAGAATTTATTAAATGCAGTATCACTTGAGTGCTGCTGACAATTTGATGGCTTCAGCATATATGGATTTTGTTACTGTACCTTATTGCAAGAAGTTATTATATTGCATTTACTGTGCTGTACATTAAAGCATCTACAAGAAATGCTTCTAAATTATCAGCTTATTTACAAGTACTAACTATTTATTTTACCCTTGTGCTCTTTGAACAGTACTATGCCTAGGTGGTTCAGGGATCACACACTACACAGAATCCTTTCATGAACATAGGAAATACCAGAAGGTAACATCAAAATTACTTTAATTTCACAAAAAATATGGAAAAAAATATTAATTTGTCAGCTTACTTAAGTGTTCTGAATGTCTTTGTTAATTGTTTGTATTATTTTTGTATTTATTTTATACTTGCAGTATTTGGGAAATGAAAAGTGTTCTGCTTGTCACTTGTTCTGTTTCATATTAACTGACAAAAATATTAAAATTACAATTAGCTCTAAATGATCAAATAAATGTTAAATTTTGGTCATTGTTTTGTTCCCTCCAATGAATTCTGTTTGGCCTGCATAGCAAAAGGAAACAAACTTGAATAAGAGCTATCTGTAAACAAAGATTTTTATTCTTCTTCTATATAATACAATGAAAGTTTAAGTCTTAAAAGAGACATAACCCTGCCAAAACTAATTTTATGGTTACCTTCCTTCCTACAGCGAACAAATGTTTCATGCTTGAACTGAATTAAATTGACGGTTCGCAAGAAATGAGCCTTAATTATGGTCATCTAATGTTGATAGGAGGTCCTTACCGTAGCTCCTTTTTTTTTCTTTGAAAAATGGTGCTAAAGAATTATCTTAAAACTTGTTTGTTAATAAATTATTAACACTGTGTCTAGTTGCAAGTTCGCAATACAGTTAAAACAATGTTAATGTATTTTAAGTAAACATTATAATTGTCTTTTATTTATTTCAACTTCATTTATTTTAAGTAAACATTATAATTGTCTTTTATTTATTTCAACTTCATTTATTTTAAGTAAACATTATAATTGTCTTTTATTTATTTCAACTTCATTTATTTTAAGTAAACATTATAATTGTCTTTTATTTATTTCAACTTCATTTACTCTTAAAAGAACACTTGTGACAGAACATTTTAAAAGTTTCAGTAAATCTTAGCGAAATCAATCTTAAGGCAAAAAATATTTTGTTGTAAGGTATTTTCTTTGAAATTCCACCCTTTTCTGAACAGAGAAATAAAACAACAGTTACGTGGCATTTTTATTACAAATCGTTATTCCGATAAGAATGAAAACGTCTTAAGAACACAACTAAATGAGATCTTCAAAGATCTTGTCTAACATACTGACAAAAAATTATTTTTGTTTATTTTTCCAAAAGCTTAGTATACATATATATTCATGAAACATATTTTAGAAAAACACCCATTTATCTGGATTCTAATTCATATTTGTTATTAATCGTAAATAGTAATAGTAAATAAATAGTAAATAACTGGGACCCACCCCCCACTTGAATCAAGAAATGAATAACTAAATAACACTGCTTCAAAATGAGCTTGGTTGGTAATCAGGCAGATCCAGAAAAAAATAATTTAGAAGGGGAAAAATCAAAACTGACAAATTATAGTTTAGTCATATTTTGAACACAAAAATAATGTAGGAAGATGTGACATTTTAACTGATTTATTTTTTAACAGATTATAAGTTCTTAGTTGTAACAACTCTTGATATTCCTGTATGGCAACTTTCAGCTGTTAGTAGTATTTTTCAGTATTTTTCCCAATAAGTTGCAGTTTAAGTTTTTTGTCATCAGATAGATGAAGACCCTGAACAACTGTCTCGGTAGAACTCAACATGCAAGATGACATATTATGTTAACCTCATTAACATGGAGTCTCATACCTGGTACTTGTAGAGGGGGACTGCAAGTCTGGTGATTTAACACCAGTTGGTCTCTATTTCTTGAATCATAAACAGAATCATTAAAATTAAAGAAATATACCTAACATGACATAAATCAGGATAAATGTACCAACACATATAAAACCAATAAAACCCTATCATAACTCAAGTCAATGGATCTATCAACAGGGTGCCGTCCAGCTATGGTCAAGATAAAATGTCCATACTAGAGTTCAATTGATAGTTTTGAGGTTTAAAAAAAACTAACTGAAAATGAAATATGGGAGTTAAAACAGTATTTTTATAAAAAGACAAATTCTAACACAAGAGTTGTCTTGCATGCTTGTACTAATACAATAATCATAATTTAATTCAGTTCCAGAATACAGCTGTATTTCATGGTAATAGCAAGCAAACTTTACAAAAGTATAAAAATCTATCAATTATGATTATTTATATTATATTCAGCTCATGGAAACAAAGATGAACAAGTTATTTTATTTACTAACAATTGACATAAGACAACATTGACAATCATATTAACACACATTTGGTCCAAAGTCATCTCAACTGACATACCTTCACATAAATGTAATGCAAAAATTCGATGTGAACATTTGAGGGTTTACATGCTTTTTTATTTTTCAAATGTTCCATCTCATTTCTTTACCAGTCTACCCTTTACATCAATACATTTGTTTAGTTTCAGGGTTCAAATTTCTTCAAAGAAACACGTTCCTGAAAATTCTTATCCTGATGTTCTTTTATCACCACAAAACCTGAAGCATTGACATAAAACCCTGTTACCATGGCAACAGAATGTTACTGCAAGTCCTTATCATTTCTATGGCAACATTCACTGTGGAGCATCTATGATAAGATCGTCATCATCCTCATCTTTCATGTCCAACATCACATCACTGAAACAGACAAGTTATATTCCTCTAATATTCTTTAGTAGAGAAAAGTAATGAAAAAACATTTTCTTTTGGATTTAAGCTGCAACCACAGCTTCAGCTGGTCTTTTAACAGTTTCATGCTAAGCAGTATGTTCATATACTCCTGTACTGATGTTATTGTATATGGTATAAATTGCAAACACAAGTTATACAGAATGTTTGGCCTATCATTGGTGAAAAAAGAAGATGCTAGGTGACATGACAGAACAAAAACCAAAGACTACAAGCAGGCCAAATAGTTTCCTTACCAAATGAACCTTATACTAATGGCTACTTGTGTTTGGGACAGATACATGCTTTAAGGAATATTTTTAGATTTAGGATTTTTACATTTAGTATTTCAAATACATTGTATATACAAACACGGAGCTAGCAGAGCCTAATTATGTTACCTTAAGGACTTTATGTGCACTATACATGATAAGGTCCTTATACTCCAAGTAAAAAATGAACCCATCCAATTATGTGTGAACCATTCTTTAAACCTTGTTTAGTTTTATCTGACCACAAGCAATAAAGATGATGCAGAGCTCTTCTTTACATGCATTTCTGCTCATTTTAATGTACATATATACCAAGTGTGAAGAAAATAGACTTGGAATTTTTTTTAGGTTGCTTGAAGGTTTATAATTTACTCTGTAGAACCAAAAACAAACTGAAGGAGATAGTGAAATAAAAGAAAAATGGAGGTAGCATTATGGTTTTTGGGCACAACACTGAAAAGTTAAAAAATGATGGCATAAAATGCAATAAGAGTTATGGTTCTTGTGCACAGCCGTGACTACAGGATTGCCTTTCAAGCAACATAGAAAGTGTTAATGATGTAGATTGCTCTTCAGTTATTTGTTGTTATCATTATAAACATGATCTGATCTTCTATGTCATACACCTTGCATAAAAAGTAACTAGATCAAACTTATCAATAAAGCTAAGGAAAACTTTATTTTACATAATTAAAGGTAAAAATAGAACTCACAATACCTGTCGAGATTTGAGTTTTCATTACTAAATATTTCCATGGGGAGCAAAGCTGGAGTTTTCTCAATACCAAACATTTCTTGTTTGGCCTCCAGATGGCGCTCTAGCTCAGCCCGGGACATCAAACTCGATGATGGCTGATTTTTCTTAGCTGATAATGAGAACAAAATGAATTATTTGACATTTTAAGACTGTATGCTATGACAGAGATACACACAAAGGCTAAAATTAAGTATAATATTATGGTATTTCTTGTGACCTCATTGTTGTGTTGAAGGTCACACCAACACATACAGTGCTTACTTTAAAAACATTATGTTATACCTTCACTGTGATAACAAGCCATGAACACCAGAAACATAATAATGTCATCAATTAGCAATTAGTGAATGACCTTTTCAAGGTAAACAGAAGCAAGGGAACCATAACAGTTCCATTTTTCATAACTGGTATAATATGGACTGGGAACGTCTGTACCAGAAACGGACAATTCTATGCTATCAGGGTACTTGAGATTCAACGTTAGCTATAAAACCTACATATTTATAAAACCTACATATTCTGTGGTCCAAACTAATTCCATATTGATTATTTTATGGTATGTATTATACTAGTGATAACAATTATATTGATATGCAATATGTGTAATAAATAAGTTCATGCCACAAAATCTCTGTAGTATCCTATATTGTAACAATGCTACATTGTACAAACTTTGTTACCTTTGATCACATTTACTTATAAAAACATCTTACAAGTAAGATATCCATAACCATAAAAGTTCTGAGGTTGTACACAGAGGCAGGCTACCTCTATTAAACATGCCATGCCTGATACTGGCGTTCTACATACCTGACTTCTTTTTGGCTGCAGTCTTCGTTTTCTTTTTAGGTGGCGCTCCCTTAAATAGTTAAGATAAAAATTATGATGGGAGAATAGTTATCCTAAAATATTAACTTAAAATTAACTTTAAAAAATGTCCTAGTTTGGAACAAACAACCCACAAAAACAAATCACAAAAAAAAAAAAAATATATATATATATATATATATATATATATATATAAATATATATAAACTGAGATTATAATTTGTATTGTAATATGCAGGTCGAAAAACATGTAACAAGCAACAGAGGCATTATAAGACAGCTGGAAACATGTGTATACAACAGGTAAGTTACTGTTAACTGGTCAAAGTCTAGACTGCTGGAAACATGTGTATACAACAGGTAAGTTACTGTTAACTGGTCAAAGTCTAGACTGCTGGAAACATGTGTATACAACAGGTAAGTTACTGTTAACTGGTCAAAGTCTAGACTGCTGGAAACATGTGTATACAACAGGTAAGTTACTGTTAACTGGTCAAAGTCTAGACTGCTGGAAACATGTGTATACAACAGGTAAGTTACTGTTAACTGGTCAAAGTCTAGACTGCTGGAAACATGTGTATACAACAGGTAAGTTACTGTTAACTGGTCAAAGTCTAGACTGCTGGAAACATGTGTATACAACAGGTAAGTTACTGTTAACTGGTCAAAGTCTAGACTGCTGGAAACATGTGTATACAACAGGTAAGTTACTGTTAACTGGTCAAAGTCTTGACTGCTGGAAACATGTGTATACAACAGGTAAGTTACTGTTAACTGGTCAAAGTCTAGACAGCTGGAAACATGTGTATACAACAGGTAAGTTACTGTTAACTGGTCAAAGTCTAGACTGCTGGAAACATGTGTATACAACAGGTAAGTTACTGTTAACTGGTCAAAGTCTAGACTGCTGTAAACATGTGTATACAACTGGTAAGTTACTGTTAACTGGTCTAAGGCTAGACAGCTGGAAACATGTGTATACAACAGGTAAGTTACTGTTAACTGGTCAAAGTCTAGACTGCTGTAAACATGTGTATACAACAGGTAAGTTACTGTTAACTGGTCTAAGGCTAGACAGCTGTAAACATGTGTATACAACAGGTAAGTTACTGTTAACTTGTCTAAGGCTAGACAGCTGGAAACATGTGTATACAACAGGTAAGTTACTGTTAACTGGTCAAAGTCTAGACAGCTGGAAACATGTGTATACAACAGGTAAGTTACTGTTAACTGGTCAAAGTCTAGACAGCTGGAAACATGTGTATACAACAGGTAAGTTACTGTTAACTGGTCAAAGTCTAGACTGCTGGAAACATGTGTATACAACAGGTAAGTTACTGTTAACTGGTCAAAGTCTAGACTGCTGTAAACATGTGTATACAACAGGTAAGTTACTGTTAACTGGTCAAAGTCTAGACTGCTGTAAACATGTGTATACAACAGGTAAGTTACTGTTAACTGGTCTAAGGCTAGACAGCTGGAAACATGTGTATACAACAGGTAAGTTACTGTTAACTGGTCAAAGTCTAGACTGCTGTAAACATGTGTATACAACAGGTAAGTTACTGTTAACTGGTCTAAGGCTAGACAGCTGGAAACATGTGTATACAACAGGTAAGTTACTGTTAACTGGTCTAAGGCTAGACAGCTGGAAACATGTGTTTATAACATGTAAGTTACTGTTAACTGGTCAAAGTCTAGACAGCTGGAAACATGTGTATACAACAGGTAAGTTACTGTTAATTGGTCAAAGTCTAGACAGCTGGAAACACGTGTATACAACATGTAAGTTACTGTTAATTGGTCAAAGTCTAGACAGCTGGAAACATGTGTATACAACAGGTAAGTTACTGTTAACTGGTCTAAGGCTAGACAGCTGGAAACATGTGTTTACAACAGGTAAGTTCCTGTTAATTAGTCTAAGGCTAGACTGCTGTTAACATGTGTATTCAACAGGTAAGTTACTGTTAACCGGTCTAAGGCTAGACTGTTGTAAACATGTGCATTCAACATGTAAGTTACTGTTAACCAGTCTAAGGCTAGACTGTTGTAAACATGTGCATTCAACATGAAAGTTACTGTTAACCAGTCTAAGGCTAGACAGCTGGAAACATATGCATTCAACATATAAGTTACTGTTAACTGGTCTAAGCCTAGACAGCTGGAAACATATGCATTCAACATGTAAGTTACTGTTAACTGGTCAAAGTCTAGACAGCTGGAAACATGTGTATACAACAGGTAAGTTACTATTAACTGGTCAAAGTCTAGACTGCTGTAAACATGTGTATACAACAGGTAAGTTACTGTTAACTGGTCAAAGTCTAGACTGCTGTAAACATGTGTATACAACAGGTAAGTTACTGTTAACTGGTCTAAGGCTAGACAGCTGGAAACATGTGTATACAACAGGTAAGTTACTGTTAACTGGTCAAAGTCTAGACTGCTGTAAACATGTGTATACAACAGGTAAGTTACTGTTAACTGGTCTAAGGCTAGACAGCTGGAAACATGTGTATACAACAGGTAAGTTACTGTTAACTGGTCTAAGGCTAGACAGCTGGAAACATGTGTTTATAACATGTAAGTTACTGTTAACTGGTCAAAGTCTAGACAGCTGGAAACATGTGTATACAACAGGTAAGTTACTGTTAACTGGTCAAAGTCTAGACAGCTGGAAACATGTGTATACAACATGTAAGTTACTGTTAATTGGTCAAAGTCTAGACAGCTGGAAACATGTGTATACAACAGGTAAGTTACTGTTAACTGGTCTAAGGCTAGACAGCTGGAAACATGTGTTTACAACAGGTAAGTTCCTGTTAATTAGTCTAAGGCTAGACTGCTGTTAACATGTGTATTCAACAGGCAAGTTACTGTTAACCGGTCTAAGGCTAGACTGTTGTAAACATGTGCATTCAACATGTAAGTTACTGTTAACCAGTCTAAGGCTAGACTGTTGTAAACATGTGCATTCAACATGAAAGTTACTGTTAACTGGTCTAAGGCTAGACAGCTGGAAACATATGCATTCAACATATAAGTTACTGTTAACTGGTCTAAGCCTAGACAGCTGGAAACATATGCATTCAACATGTAAGTTACTGTTAACTGGTCTAAGGCTAGACAGCTGGAAACATATGCATTCAACATGTAAGTTACTGTTAACAGGTCTAAGGCTAGACTGTTGTAAACATGTGCATTCAACATGTAAGTTACTGTTAACCAGTCTAAGGCTAGACTGTTGTAAACATGTGCATTCAACATGTAAGTTACTGTTAACCAGTCTAAGGCTAGACTGTTGTAAACATATGCATTCAACATATAAGTTACTGTTAACTGGTCTAAGCCTAGACAGCTGGAAACATATGCATTCAACATGTAAGTTACTGTTAACTGGTCTAAGGCTAGACAGCTGGAAACATATGCATTCAACATGTAAGTTACTGTTAACAGGTCTAAGGCTAGACTGCTGTAAACATGTGTATACAACAGGTAAGTTACTGTTAACTGGTCAAAGTCTAGACAGCTGGAAACATGTGTATACAACAGGTAAGTTACTGTTAACTGGTCTAAGGCTAGACAGCTGGAAACATATGCATTCAACATGTAAGTTACTGTTAACAGGTCTAAGGCTAGACTGCTGTAAACATGTGCATTCAACAGGTAAGTTACTGTTAACTGGTCAAAGTCTAGACAGCTGGAAACATGTGTATACAACAGGTAAGTTACTGTTAACTGGTCTAAGGCTAGACAGCTGGAAACATGTGTTTACAACAGGTAAGTTACTGTTAACTGGTCTAAGGCTAGACAGCTGGAAACATGTGCTTACAACATGTAAGTTACTGTTAACTGGTCCAAGGCTAGACGGCTGTAAACATGTGCATTCAACAGGTAAGTTACTGTTAACCGGTCTAAGGCTAGACTGTTGTAAACATGTGTATACAACAGGTAAGTTACTGTTGTAAACATGTGTATACAACAGGTAAGTTACTGTTAACTGGTCTAAGGCTAGACAGCTGGAAACGTGTATACAACAGGTAAGTTACTGTTCACTGGTCTAAGGCTAGACAGCTGGAAATGTGTATACAACATGTAAGTTACTGTTAACTGGTCTAAGGCTACACAGCTGGAAACATGTGTATACAACAGGTAAGTTACTGTTGTAAACATGTGTATACAACAGGTAAGTTACTGTTAACTGGTCTAAGGCTAGACAGCTGGAAACGTGTATACAACAGGTAAGTTACTGTTGTAAACATGCGTATACAACAGGTAAGTAACTGTTAACTGGTCAAAGGCTAGACAGCTGGAAACATGTGTATACAACAGGTAAGTTACTGTTGTAAACATGTGTATACAACAGGTAAGTTACTCTTAACTGGTCTAAGGCTAGACAGCTGGAAACATGTGTATACAACAGGTAAGTTACTGTTGTAAACATGTGTATACAACAGGTAAGTTACTGTTGTAAACATGTGTATACAATAGGTAAGTTACTGTTAACTGGTCTAAGGCTAGACAGCTGGAAACATGTGTATACAACAGGTAAGTTACTGTTCACTGGTCTAAGGCTAGACAGCTGGAAATGTGTATACAACATGTAAGTTACTGTTAACTGGTCTAAGGCTACACAGCTGGAAACATGTGTATACAACAGGTAAGTTACTGTTGTAAACATGTGTATACAACAGGTAAGTTACTGTTGTAAACATGTGTATACAACAGGTAAGTTACTGTTAACTGGTCTAAGGCTAGACAGCTGGAAACATGTGTAACAACAGGTAAGTTACTGTTGTAAACGTGAATACAACAGGTAAGTTACAGGTAAGTTAATGTTAACTGGTCTAAGGCCAGACTGCTGTAAACATGTGTATACAACAGGTAAGTTACTGTTAACTGGTCTAAGGCTAGACAGCTGGAAACATGTGTTTACAACATGTAAGTTCTGTTAATGAATTTTTAACTAGTTTAAGGCTAGCGAGTCACTCACCTGATTTAGTGATGTGAACCCAATACCACCCAACACAGCTGAGGCATCAAAGCCTGCAGGTACAGATCCTTTCTTTCTGAAATAACATTTATCATCAGCATCATTTCCAACATCCTAAGCATCATCATTATCACCATCCTACCATCATCATCATTGTTGTCATCATTATCATCATCATAAAGAGTTGATATGCAAATACTGTGTAATAAAATACAGCTATGAAATTGTACACTTGTGCATACACTTAAATCATTAAAAAAAGATTCATTCAATTTGGTAAAATCTAAAATATTTTGGATCTCATATAAAGTGATGGAGCTACAGTTACATGAGACATAATACCCTTTGTTGTTTAATTTAGGTTCTTGTGCCTAAAATATTCACACTTCATTTTTTTAAACAATGAACAATATAGAGGATAATCTTTAAGATTATTATTGTCTAACCCACCTTTTGGCCCCTGTGCCCTCGTTTCTGTGTGACTCTGCCTCACTGTCACTGGACGCTGTCATATCAGAGTCGCCTGAGGATTCATCCAACTTCTCATACTGCAGCAATCGGTCTAGCAGGAAGCTGGAGAGAAACAGGACAATTATAATGTTCACTTGCCATTGCTTATAATTCTTAGCTTGCTATTTAAAGATTGTTCAGGCTAAGGCACATAGTGTAAATCTAGATTGGCTAGCTCCTGCTTGGGCTTGTGTAATCAGGATCTACACTATTTGCTTCTCAGTCTTTATCAGTATATCTAAATATTTAGTGATTTTTTTTCTATACTGTTTTTTGGGTTTATCATCCCATCAGCAGCATTGCAGTTAACTGGAGATGGTATCCATTTGAAGAAGATATATTGCTGCCTTCACTGTGTATAGCATGCCACGAACACCTAGATGATTCCTCACCCAGTTAAATTACCCTGACACTGGGCCAACCAGTCGTGGAACTACCCTTATATTTGCTTTAGTGTAAGAATGGGAGCTATACCATTACCATTTTAAATGACTTTGGTATGTTGCATACCAGGAGCTGAAGCTCAACGGATTGTGCCACCAGGTAAGGTCTCAAAATGTGCTATAGATTGTTAAAAAAAAAGCATAACAAGGGTATGTAGCATGCTGCAATCAGCATATACTGCTTTTATGTATCATATTTAAGAAGGAAAATGCCTAGAAAAATATGTACTGAGTTTATAATCAGGTGAGTAAAAGAACTGTATTTTATAGGAAAACATGTCCTTGAAATAACAAAAAAGTTTCTTAATAAAGTTTTGTCAAAGGTTATTAAATTTGATCATTTTATTTTAAGCACAATTAACTTTTTCAATGAGTTATCAAAGTCACATTTGCATTTATAAAACAATTTTCTTAAGAAAAACAAAACAATCAACAAACATCAAATTACCCCTGTTATCATTTTCAACCTTTTTGTCATTCTCAAAATAAGATAAATTAAATATTGTACACTGCTTATGACTCTAAATTTATTGTTTTAATACCAGTAAAATGTTGTAAAATACCAGCATGCAACAATACATATCCTTCAAGCATAAAAAACTGTTTCAAGTTAACATAAAAACTCACCTGCGATCTCTGGACACCTTCAGCAGTCTACGCTGGGCCTTGCGTAACTCTTCTAAGAAACATTCTTGCTCCTGAAGAACAAAAAAATGTATAATACAAACTACTGTTCAGTTAAAAAGGAATATCTATCTTTGCCAATTATGACCAAACTAAAGTTAATTTTTACAGCTACTTACTTTTTTAAGAAGGAGACAATGACATTTATGCAAGTTTGGTTCAAACCTAATAACCTCTAATCATTTTACACATTTAGTTTTAAGTCATCATTTTTTTCATGACAGGTCACTTGGGGCAGAAACTTAAAGTGGGTAGGTCTTCCAGCTGATATGCTGTGTACCTGTGAGTCTTTCTCGGACATTTGTCTGGGGTCTTTATCCACTGGTAAATTACCAGTGGTAATAGCTAGATGTCTCAATAATGGCCATTAAGTGTATGTAGTACAGTAACTTGTGTGTGAGTTTAAGTTAGAAGTATTGTTGTGTGCTTTTTTTAAATAACTGTTGTTAGAGATGCTGGAGGGGGTGGAGTTCACAGTTTTCCTGCCACAGCCGAGGACTTTCTCCTTGAATGTATGAAAACGTACGATAAGGAGAATGGTTTCGAGTCAATCGGACCGCGGGCGTCCGGACACGATTAAAGGATACATAGGCACAGGACCGCTCCACACTAAAAACAACTCCCCCATCAACGCTAAAAAAGGATATGGGCATAGGCAGACCCCTTCCAACCACAATTTTGTTTCACAAATTGAAAGATGTCTGCTAAAACCCTTCAAGGCACCCATAACAAAAATTCAACTTAACACCGCATACAATGGTTAAAAAAAACAGGTTCCAGTGCCGTGCATCCATAAGATATAAAATACTAAACTATCCATTTTTTTCAAGCTCTTTAGCTGTGTAAATAGGTAACCAAAACTGGATACATGATAGAGGGGCCCGCTTTTTGGCACATCGGTCAAAACTTTTTAAGTCATGATTGGGCAACATGACAAAGTCACGACAAAATATGAATGTATATGCTAACCCTTAAATAAACCAGACAGTCAGTCAGTTCACTGTTGTAATTGTTAGTATTGTTTGAGGTGCTGGAGGTCACTGTTGTTACTGTTGAGTTCAATGTTTGTTGTGCTGGTACCTAGCAAAGGACTTATTTCTATGATAAGGATAATAATGGTGCTTACTTACATAAACTAAAAACTTCAACTTCTTTTTCAGAACCTTGTACTTTTGTTTGTAATCAATCTGGTGCTCCATGGTTGGTGCTTTCCTGCATTATCTGAAACATAACCAGGAAATTTCACATTAACTGTCAGATTGATAAGGCCCTGTGCTTTGTTATCAAGATTAGAGGATATTACAATCTTATTCAGTTATACATGGGCTGTATCCTAACACTGCAATGTACTATTAGCATTTACAATATTGGTAAAAAAACACTTTTAATTTTTTTAGCTAAAAACTGTCACCAATTTACTTGGTCTAAACTGAATCTGCATAATTACAAAAGTTACTACTGTTTCAGTCTTTGTTGCTTTAAAGATTATCATTCACACTTATGCAAAGTTTCACACCTGTGCGAGAAAACAGCATCTAATGCTTGTGATCTGATAATTATTAGTGCCACAGTAGTACAACAATTTTCAAATGTATAACCACCTTGCCCTTTCATGCTGGTACCTTGCCAAATTCATTTTCCTTCTTCTTTTCCATTCTGTGTAGATAAACTTTATATAAAAAGTACTGTTAAGTTTTATCAGAAAGAGGTGTTTCAGGTACTAACTTAGGCTTGTCCACAACTGGACAAATTGTAGTTAACTGGGGCTTCAGGGTACATAAAAAATCAGCTGAGTCTATCTTGATCAACTATCCAATGAACACGCTGACTTGTGCCAGTTTTATTCATATGTTATTTGTTTTGTCCAAGAAAAGTCTTATATTTAATTTTTTTAGTGCTAACTGAAATGACGAAATTTTACAAATATAGAGCTAAGTTTTTTTATAAAATGACACCATACTTATCTTCAAAACAAGCAAACAATAATTCAATGATAATTTAGGTAACATTATTAGTTTATCCGAAATCAATTAGAACGAAATTGCTGTAAGTTTTATTAGTTCAATTAAAACTTTATTGTTTTCGACAAAATACCAGCACTTTCCAAGTCTAGACACTAATATTGTTTTAAACCTATGTGGATTAAATTGTGTGATAACTAAAACAATAAGAACATTGTAGATACCTTTTTATCACAAGGATAAGATTTTATTTTCAATCTTCAAGTGTAGCCATTTCAAGGGAAGTCACTCCAAACACAACAGTTGTTTACTTCCGGTTTCCATACTGAACACGTTTTTATGAAACAACGCTCAAGAAAATCTTTAAAAGACGAACCATAGTAGAATCTTTATAATGGAACCTGTTGACATACTTAAGGGTATTCCTCGGGGAAAGCCAAAGTCTGGCAGAGTGTGGAAAGGATCCAAAACAAAGTATAGTATTGAATTTTCGCGATTTTTTATTTTTTTATTTTTATAATATGTAGTTATAAAAAGGAAACATGCGCTATGACTTTAAAAGTTTTTAGTTTGACAAAAAAAATGACATTGAAGTGACTAGGTCACAACTGGTCAGATTTGCATCTTAGTGTTTGTTCCAAAAAAGCAAAAGTTCATTGAACCTGAGCCATAGGCCTTTAAATAAGTCATCGTATATCACATTTGTTTTTCATCAGTTTATATGCTGATATTCATTCTTTTATTTTTATCCGATATGTGATGTTGGAAAAAATGAAACCAACGTAATTGTTAAAAATAAAATATGATATGCTGGGTCGTAGTTATCAGATTACATTGAACCCGATTAATAGTATCATCACATTACCAAATTTCGATGTTCACCTAAATTTGGGGGGTAAGGTGTTTTTAAAGCTCTTACTCAATATTTCGCTAGTTGAAAGATATTATCTGTTTCATGGCTAACAGCTAAGAGTTGTTTATCATTATGCTCTAAGGTGTTTTAAGAAATGCTGAAGATAAGTATGCTTAAAACGTCAAATTTAGGTCACAACAGGATATTATTATAATATATATATATATATATATATATATATATATATTGCTGTTCTTCAAAATATTGTTTTTTTTAGTTTGGAAGAATCCGAAATTCTCTGCCGGTAGCAGTTATGGCATGTATATACATCTGTCACAAAAAATACACTAATATATGTAATAATCAAACAAATTAATAGCACTTTGCCCTTTTCACACTTCACCCTCCCTTAATTGGTAACAGTTGGCCCTTGATTGGTAGCAGTTAGCCCTTGATAGGTAACATGTCGCCCTTGATTGGGAACATGACATCATCGGATATAAGTGTATACGTCAAGCAAAAGTGTATATTTGTTTTTTGATTCTTGTAGACATACCTGTAGCTGTCAGATGATGCTAATTTTGATTGACCCCTAAAGCTTCCTGTGTTGATGATGGTGTAGGTAATCTGTTGCTGGTCCTCTTTATGCTGTGGACAGTCCGGTCCTCAATAGATGGTTCCAGATATATCTTCTGTTTGGAAAGACCTGAACGGCCGGCTGACATCCAAGTCGCTTGTTTCGCTTAGCTCTGTCGTTACCGATCAAGGGTGAACTGTTACCAGTTAAAGGAGGGCGAAGTGTGAAGAGTGCGAAGTGTTATAATACCAATCAGACTACTCCTGCTACTCCTTATAGAAAGTATGATGCACATAAGTTGATAATTCTAGATAAAAATAATTGCTTTGTTTACATATAGATACTTTACTTTTCAACATCCATTTATAGTCCATGTTTTAATCATTGGGTGGGACTTTTTTATTTTCAATGTGCCCTCCAAGCTTTCCTATCCTTAGCATCAGCTGTATATATAGTTCAGCTAGATCCTCTTTCACAGTTTGATACCATATGGTTGGCCTAATGGAGTTTGATACCATAAGGTTGGCCTAATGGAGTTTGATACCATAAGGTTGGCCTAATGGAGTTTGATACCATAAGGTTGGCCTAATGAAGTTTGATACCATAAGGTTGGCCTAATGAAGTTTGATACCATAAGGTTGGCCTAATGGAGTTTGATACCATAAGGTTGGCCTAATAAAGTTTGATACCATAAGGTTGGCCTAATGGAGTTTGATACCATAAGGTTGGCCTAATGGAGTTTGATACCATAAGGTTGGCCTAATGGAGTTTGATACCATAAGGTTGGCCTAATGGAGTTTGATACTATAAGGTTGGCCTTATGGAGTTTGATACCATAAGGTTGGCCTAATGGAGTTAGATACCATAAGGTTGGCCTAATGGAGTTTGATACCATAAGGTTGGCCTAATGGAGTTTGATACCATAAGGTTGGCCTAATGGAGTTTGATACCATAAGGTTGGCCTAATGGAGTTTGATACCATAAGGTTGGCCTAATAGAGTTTGATACCATAAGGTTGGCCTAATGGAGTTTGATACCATAAGGTTGGCCTAATGGAGTTTGATACCATAAGGTTGGCCTAATGGAGTTTGATACCATAAGGTTGGCGTAATGGAGTTTGATACCATAAGGTTGGCCTAATGGAGTTTGATACCATAAGGTTGGCCTAATAGAGTTTGATACCATAAGGTTGGCCTAATGGCATTAAATCTTGACCACCCAGTCTTCATTCTAAACAAGTGGACAAATCATCTTAGCCTTCTCCTCATTATGTTGGGTGATATTCTCAATTCCTGTCAAGTGTAAAGCTGTCTTTGTATGACTTTTGCTCACAGAGTCTCTCTCTTACTATCTTTCTGAGTATAAGGTTTCCAGTTGTTTTCACTTTTCTGACACTGTCTGTGGTGAGTGGCCATACAGTAGACCATTCAAACATAAGCATTGTAGACTTTCGTGCTCAGTGATGGAGACCAGGAGAAACAGGGCGAGCTGTTTAAATTTCTTCCAACTACTGCATATCTGGATAGTGATATCAACATCAGGAACTCCTCTGCTATTAATCATCTCACCTAGATAGCAGAAGTTAGGCATAGCATCTTACTTCACACCATTTAACTCAACTATGTTGCCACCCCCAGTTGTGGTTAAGTTTGTAGCAGGTAAACAGAGCATGAGAAGTTGCCTGGGGTTGCTGCACCCACAAAACTAGATTCAGCTGAAGACAACATGATTTTAGTCTTGATTGTGTTGACTTTGTTTTCAAGGCTAGCATCCAATGTTTTCTTCTAGTTCTTCTCGATACTTTGCCATCAAGACAAGATCATCTGCATCCCAAGGAAGACTCTCTTGCTGAATGTGCACTTTATTTATTTAACATCTTTGTCAGTAGGTTTAAATGAATATTTTTACAATTTTCAAACTTTTGTATAAACTTTGATCTTATCAAAGAAAGAAACATAGAACAACTAACGTATTTGCTGGTTCAAGAAAGTGAAATGTAGAAATGGGAGGCGATTTATTCATATTGTTTCGAAATGTGGAAACTCTCCAAAAAGAAAGTTATCTGAAAACAGATTTTCATGCAAAGAGTTTTTATGATTCACTTTGATCTGCAGATTTTCAAAGATGACATTAGACCGAACATTAAAGACATCTTGGTCAGTCAAAATGAAAGAAAAGGCAGAGAAGCAGTCTGTAAAGGCATACGAAAGGAAGCTGAAGGATGAGAGAAACAAGGAACTCGAGGTAGGTGGACAAATATATACTGGTAAAATATTGTTTATTTTATATCTAACACAATCATTTAAATACATGCCATATGGATAAAAAAAAGGGGGTTTGCATAGCATTATCTTCCTATCGATGTACATGTATTTTAGAACTGTTTAAACTTGTTGATCTTATCACTGGTCAGTCAGATTTATACTCAAACATATAACTGCTCTACTTATTCCAAAATAGTCTTCATTTGTTTCATACCAATGTACCAGTACATATGTATTTATTGTGTATTTATAGTGTCAATGATGAAAATGTTTTCTTCTTTTTACATATAATAATACTGTAAAATATTTAAATTAGATGTAATATACATATCACAAAGCAGAAAATATCCTCAATAACAGCAACAATATAAATAAAGTTAGGTAATCAACTTAAGCATAATTATATTAACTGACACAGTTATATCCCTTTCAATTAATTGCTGTCAAATTATTATGCTACAATACATAACAATGCTCACCATTTATTCTTTTGTCGATATATCAAGCAAAATGAATACCGGGTATATATCTCATGAAAAACTAACAGGAATTTTACTTAAGCACATTGATTATAAATAGTCAAACATGACACAAATAAAATAAATATCTAATGTTATTTGCATTTGGCAGTTAGAATCATTTGTCACTATTTTCTTTTGCTTTTTGTTCCCATTTTCCAGAATTATCATGTAGAATCATAGCACTACATGTACATTTTATTACAGTTTAAACATTTGTATCTCTAGGTCAAGGTTTTTATGAAGCCATTGCAGCAAGTTGTCTCCAGTAACTGTATTATCTTTTAAATTCTGATAATCCATTAGTGCAGACATGCATATGAACATGTACATTAGACATGTAAGACTGAGGATGAATAAATGATATCAACCTCTCAGATTGTCAAGTTAACATTGTTTTAGACAGCGTTTTAAAATGTCTGGTTATTTTTCATTTCAGGCAAAGCGTCAGCGCTCAGAGGAAAACAAAAGACGAAGACTAGAAAATGAGAGGAAAAGTGAAATTGTTCAACCTGTAAGATATGTTTTATGCATCTTCTCATTATGATCTGTTTTGTTATGTCAGTAAAAACTACTCAAGTACTGGTAGGCACCTGTGTTGTAACTCTCTATTACAGTGCCTGGATTGCTTTTTCCTGTAAGTAAACTTGTCATTAAATTCTGTTGTTGGTTAAGAATCCTTTGATAAAGGGTCACCTTATTCATGTTCTTTAATAATATGAAGATCTTTTGGAGCCAGGCTATATTGTTGTGTTTAGATGCTCCACCAGTAGGAATGTTGTTGTGTTTAGATGCTCCACCAGTAGGAATGTTGTTGTGTTTAGATGCTCCACCTGTAGGAATGTTGTTGTGTTTAGATGCTCCACCAGTAGGAATGTTGTTGTGTTTAGATGCTCCACCAGTAGGAATGTTGTAACTTTGGTTTGTTAATAAATGTCTTAAAGCTGAGTCTCCTAGGTTCTATAAATAATTTATGGGTTTGATTATAAACTTTTTGCTTGATATAAAATTACGTGAACCCTTAATACAAGTTGATTTGATTGTTTGTGAAACATCTTTAAGAGCCAGTTGCCACTTCCACCTCCATTACAAGCACTTTTGTTGGCCTGTTGCTCTTGTTGAACTTTCCATTTGGCTTTAAACTAAAAATTATCATCTTACCAAGTGACTTTAGTATATGCCTTGTCACAAAGGATTTAAATAATTGTGGTCTAGTGCCAAAATATTTTGTTTAATTACCAAAGTGTTGTATTATCCTGTGACCTGCATTTATGTGTTTATTTTTCAAAATGAACAAGAAAATATGACAATGTCCTATTTGTACTGCAACATTCATCAAAATCTAAAAACACACAGGACAAAGATATGTCAGTTGTAAAACTGTGACGAGACATTATACAAAAATAGAGCAAACCCAGCAGTTACTGCCATGGAACGGTCAGTTGATAAATGGGCATACTTGTGTGCTTAAAGTGGTTTTACAGAGCTCACACTTCCTGCGGGGTTTCTCAGCAATATGAACACAGGACTTTCAAATACTATGTACACATGTCTACCAAGTTGTTCAGTAGGAAGCGGGGAATCCAAGATGCTTTGAATCCAGAAGGAAGTGTCTAATGCAGTAGTATACATCATTCGCTATATATTACTACACAACATTGGACTATGGGGGTGATATTATTCTTAAGCCCATAAATAACTTAAACCTAAAAATCATTATTTTGTCAATTGATTTTTTTAAATTTTCAGATTAAGAACACAGCCAAGATAAAGAAGATGAAGAAGAAGCAGTTAAGGCAGATAGAAAAGAGATGAGAACAGTGACTGAGTGGAGAAACAACCATTGAACTGTTTGTGCTGACCCAACAGATGACATTATCAGACTGCTGGACCAGTGTTCTACTAAAGGATGGGCAATTAGTGTTGTAGGATTGATATTTAAGAAATATAAATGCAGCCTGACACTAAGTACTGCCAGAAAATTACACTTAGAATCAATTGAGACATTGTATATACTTTTAAAATAAAAGCTAGGTCACATTTTGGCAAATTGTTATAATAATTACTACATATTCTCACTCAAGACTGATTATCTTAAACTCAGTACAAGAAAAGGATAACACATTCCCAAAATTACAATTAACCAGTGGTGCTTGTTTTCCCTTAAACATTTCGTAGATAAAAAAACAGTTTTTCTTTATGAAAATTGAAAGAAAATAAAAAAAAATAAAAGCTTCTTTTTTCAGGCCAAATATGACGTATGTTTGTTCTTGAATATCAACTGAGATACTGTTTAGTTATGTGATGGATATGGAATGTATGCCTTGTATTTGCATGTTGTTTAGCATGTCGATTCAAAACAGTATGCAGTGCCTTTTTTTGAAACAAGTAAATGAAATTAAACATCTAAAGTTGGGGGAAAATGTCCTCCAATGTTTACCGTGTTTTTCCACACAGCAGGAAACTTTATCCACAAAGCCACACATTTGGCTTCATCTAGTATCAGACCTATGCAGTCATAATGTTAACGTTAACACTTCTTTTTGCAAAAGTTACCATTCACAATGTGCATTACCAATGATGTAACATTATTCCTTGTTTAAAAGTCATTGTTATAATTGTTTTCAAGTTTTTTGTGTGTGTCCGCACAGATGCGAGGCGACCTTTATAGAATGCATATTTGTGGCTGGGCAGTTGTAGTTAATGGGTCAATCATAACTACTTAGCATTATTTGGACAAATCTGTTTGAAATGTTTCGGAGTGGTTAGTAGACATTACAGATGTGTACAACCTTCAACTCCATACCTTGTATATTGCATACTGATTTTGGCAACTTCATTCCTGTCGGCAGTGCTGTATGAGGGTTTTATGATTGTTTTTCATTAAATATTTCTTGAACGAGTTTCATCACAGTTTTGTTACATTTTTAAATGGAATGTTTGATACTTTTAGATAATATGCAATGTAATTGATGCAACATATGTCCTTTTGAAAGTCACTTTAAGCTAAAGACATTGTTATCGTTAAACATCAAATGATTTATTGTTTAAAACATAAATTGGACACCTTTTGATGCTTTGCATCAATGCTTTTTTTGTATTTGTTTTAAATGAGTACTTTATAAATGTTTATAATAGAAGTTATGGGTGTGATTTCCTACTCTGTCATTGATATGAATGATAGAAAATCAAGAAAGTTTTGACTCCGACAACGTGGTGTGTGTTAATTACATTATTAATATTATTGTATATTACAAATCTACGAACACCTGTTAGGGACCAGAGGGTCATGACTTTACTATCCTACAATGGTAAAACTGCAGTTGTAGTTCAAGATTATTGAATTGTGTCCCTTTTGTTATATGTCAACTGCTTGGATTGTGACATTGCCCGTCTATTATTTAAATTTTAAATTAATATACACACTTCCATTATTAAGCTTCATGTTCACATTTGAGATGTCTCAATTCGATGATAAGTCATGTAAATGTTAAACAAATAAATCTAATATAAACAGGTATATTGGCATTTCTTCATCTTACCAAAACATTGCTAAAATAATACTCAGTTCAACTGGAAAGTCTTTACTTTCAATTCGTGAAAATGAGGTAAAGCAAGGTTTTGAACTTATTTGATTGTGTTATTTCAACCCTGAATCCAAGGTTTGTAAGTGTGTTCTTTTGAGATCAAAACAACCAGTCTCTTTGCTCCCATTTATAAATATGTTCGTGCTGCAAGCAGTAATCTTGTGAATGGTAACCGGCTGACATTTGACAACCAGTCTTTTTGCTCCCATTTATAAATAAGTTCGTGCTGCAAGCAGTAATCTTGTGAATGGTAACCGGCTGACATTTGTATGAACTTGTTCATGTGTTTAACAACTTTTTAATTTTTAATTCCTTATTTTTCCTGTATAGAACACTTACTTGGATTTCATTTTATTTCTTAAGGATTTTATTTCTCCACCAGCTCCGTTTTGGTCACCCATAGACTTCTAATTTTAATTCAATTAAGGCATGATGTCATCTTTAAAATGTTCCCAGTACCGATTATCAACAGGGCTACAAAAATACACAATGCCACATCTTGTGGTGGTGTAATTTTACACGTTGTCTACCGAAAAGTATTAGTTGGATTGTGTTTCATAATTATATTTAATTATTTAACGGTTTTAATATAATGTATATTGAAAAACAAAAAAACAACAACAAATACACACGTTAATTTTAAATCTAACTAGAAGTTGGGATAGGTGACTTAAGTTTGGTACTATATCATATTCTAAACATGCTCTCCCAGTGATGGCAGTGCAAATTGTCGAATCCATTTTTTATGGAGTGGTTGTTAGTTAAGTGAACAACAAAATTAATTGTAAACTATAATGCCTCAGTGCTTCTCTTCAAACTTTGTCTAGGAGTTTTCCTCCACCAAAAATACCGGAAGCTAGGCGGCGCTGTAATGGTCATAATTATACCGGTGTGATATGCATGCGTAAATCAAAATTAACAACTCATAAATATGAACTTCGTTTTGATAAATATTAGAATTCGGGCTGCCTTTTAGGGTACCACTGGCCATTTTCTCAATCTTTATGAAAACATCACAGATTATTGTGAAATGTTGAAGCAGTAAACAAGTTATTTATTGACTATCGGATAACAATCTGTCTCATTAAAATGTCATAAATTCCTATCATGGCCAGTGAGAGGCCGTATATTGCTGCCCAGTCAGGGGAACGGTTTTTAACATTGAACAGAACACGCATCCGTAGCTAAATGAATGGCCCTCAGGTAAAAATCTAACCAGGTTTCTGTGGTGAAAAAGTGTTGTTGTTTTTTAATAATAACATTTATGCTCCCTTTGCTGAACAAACAATTATATAAAAATGTTAGATCTATACAAGGGTGTTATTGTAATGGATGCCAACTCGTCGTGTTACTAATAGCATTGAAAAAGTGGTTCTGTTGTACAAGAATCACAATCATTTCTTTCATATTCTTAATTTGCATTTTTTATATTAAATTAATAGAACACATAATTATATTGTTTCATTACAATGTGCATTTCTGCTGTTAAAGATCAGAACTAAATATGCGCGGAGGGGCGCCCCTGGCCTAGTGGTAGTGTCACCGTTTTGTAACTGACTGCTTAGCCTCCCACCGCGTGGATTCGAGTCCCGTTCGGGGACTTAACGCGAGAAGGACTTCCAGCTGACCTGCGGTGCGCCGGTGGTTCTACCCAGACATTTGTCTGGGGTCTTCCTCTACCAAAACAACTGGACGTCACTGTAATGATCATAATTGGTCGCTGCGATGTATCTTAAAAATCGAACACAAAACCAAATATACGTGGGTGAGTAAATATTTGGGGTATTCTAGCCTTACACTGTAGACCAAGTGAAGAAGCTGTCCTTTCATTAGCTGTCACTGCCATTCTGCAGAACGTAGCAGATTGCATGCGTTTATGATTGTTTTGAAGGAATATACAAGGCTTTTATACTAGAACCGTCCTTCTACGCCGGGCATGGTTTTCTTGCATTGTTACCCGAAACATCGGTATGCTAAGAGATATTAGTTTATTTGTTAAAATAACCAACTTAAGACAAAAACTGCCTTATATACAAACCGAAAAATCCGATCTTCGACTGTAATTCTAAAACTACAGATTGTCACGTAACATTGTTAACTTGAGAAGGTGGATAACTGTCAGTGATTTAGAGTATCTCTCAGCATCCGTAACTATTCGGAAGCATCTGGACAAGTCCAGAATTCGTAGGTGTTTCGGATATATTCTGTAGTCTATAACTTATAAAAGCCACAACACTGTTCTGTTCTTCAATGAATATATTAAGGCGCCCGAAGTCAAGCGGTTAGGTTACTGACTAGGTTACTTAGCTCCGTACAGTGTGGGTTAGAGTCCCGAGACGAGAACTTCCATGTGCGGAGATGATCAAGCTTTCCTGCAGTGGTTTAAATAGATGTCTTTGGTTTTCCTCCAACAATAATTAGCTGGGCGTCACCAATATGGACATAATGTGTGGTGTGATGTACAGAGTCAATGAATATGTTGTCTATCACGAAGCCATGCCTTTGTGGACATGTTTGGCTATCAAGCAAAATGCTTTTAGCTGGCATGCAACTGTTACATTAATTACAATTTGATTATATTTGGCATGTCCCGATTTCGATCGACAATACAATGAGAGGCCTGTTTAGAGCTCTTGCAAGTTATACAAACAATAACGCATGGTTGATCTCCAGGTATACTGGCTTGTTCAGTAACTTAGTTACTAGCGCAGAAAAAACAAGACGACAATATTAGCGTTTGTATTACAGTAAATTCTCCTCAAAACTGACGACCTTTACGATTTGTCTTCGTTGACTTGGGGATATTATCACTATTTAAAAAATGACATGTCAGCATTTTTAACTATTTTCACCCGACAATCAGTTATTGCCGGTGTAATAGAATGTCAATGGTGTTTTCTCCTACCACCAGATAAACTACTACATTCGTTAACAGATTGACATCTAAATTGACTTCTCAACCCTCACCATGTTACATTGTGTTAATGACATATACTGACGTCTTATGTCATCTTTATGAAAATGAAGATACATTGTAAGTGACTCGGCAGCAAATTGTGCGGATCCTGATCAGACATGACCTTTCGGTAGCTAACTGATACAGATTTACACTTTTTGCTAAACCTGGTGTCAATATGTGCTTAGCAAGTAAAGGGTGATGACCTTTTCGCTGATTTTGTCAATGGAGACTACTTCAAAGGGCTGCCATATTTGAGCTATGATGTGTTAAATCCTTTCTCATACATCAGCAAAGAAAAGAACAGATACAGAAGCCACGAATCGTCTTTGATCACAAGTATAAATACCTCTTGTCCGAGAAACGACCTACGATTTCAAGGTTGACCCAACATTGGTAGTCCCTCGCGCCTACCTTTCCACATATGGTATCATGGCACGTGAAACTGGCATTGCAGTGGACATGCTGCGCTACAAAATGTAAGCAATTAAGCAACTATGCCAGAAAGTGTCAATCTGAATTCTTGCTGAATATTTTCGATTATAACTAGTTTACTAATGAGAGATACCGTCGAACAGGTGTTACATGTTGTAATAGTAAGATGAGTAATATATAGGTTAGTGGGTTGTTTTCATTATACATGTATACTGTAAATTGTCCGGTAACCCGCTTGTCTTGCACCAAGTGTCGATGTAAAGGTAAATATAACAAGGTAACCGTCTCGTAGCTGCAGGTTTGTGTTGATTTAAACCTACTTCACCCCAAAAGTAGATTAGGAGAATGTATACATAAGAAATGTACTTGTTAAATATCCTTTTGAAAATAGCGCGTTATTGAATCAACCGACTTTTTTGTGGTATTATTGAGGCTCTGTCATTATTGACTCAGCCAGATTAGAACTGTAGTAGAATATCATGAATTGTTATACATCGGCTCACCAGACTACAAATATGATAACCAGACTACAAACCTGATAACAGGACTATAACTCCGATTACCAGACTACAGATCTGTTACTAGGCTACATGTCTTATCAACAGATTACAACTCCAGACTTAAAATCTGATCACCAGACTACAAATCTGATTACCAGACTACAAACCTGATTACCAGACTACAAATCTGATTACAAATCTGATTACCAGACTACAAATCTGATTACCAGACTACAAATCACCAGACTATAAGTCAGATCACCAGACTACAATCAATAGGCTAGTTTAGATACATCGTACAAAAATTCATTTGAATTATTAAAAGGTATGATCTCACGTCTTCCAAGTGAGCCACTGTGCGTTGGTGGTTTTACCCAGGCATGTTTGCCACATAGACGTTTTGCAGACCGGATTAAATTAAAACGTTCAGTTCTATTTGTGTTCTATGTTGTTGTTGTTTTTCATTTTAAAGATTGTATTTAAGGCCTGATCTTCACATTTACAACGCAATAACGATCTGTATACGCACAAACAAAACATAATTAAATATAATTGCAATTTATTAAGAAATTACCTACGCGTAGTGCATTTTAATATCACATGTCTGTCTATCGGTCCGTCTGTCTATCGGTCTGTCTGTCCGGTCGGCCTGTCCGTTTGGTCTGTCTGTCCGGTCTGTCTGTCGGTCTGTCCGGTCGGTCTGTCTATCCGATGGGCCTGTCTGTTCGGTCGGTCTGTCTGTCCTGTCCGGTCGGTGGGTGAGTCAGCTTAGCTGTATTCGTTCTGTCTGCCTGACGGACGGTCGATCGATCGGTAACAGTGTGTTGGGTCTATTTATTATTCGGACCACCCATGAATCGTACCTGCAGTACATCACAAAGATAACAGGGTATGGGTCTGAAATCGTGGTAATTTGAAACCTGGCTGATAAAAACAGAAAATGGAAATCCGAAATTAAAAGATATCATCTGACTGCACATCTCTAAGGCCGAACGTAGACTCTCACACCGAACATTAACGGCTTAACTGTCAGCGTACCAGATTTCTTACAATTCCCCATTTAGTATATAAATGTACATTTTGTTAAATTTGATGGAGCCTTTCTTAACAATTGTAATATTCCTCGCTTTTTAATTGCAGTCAGTAGAAACGTAAACTTTCACAACGAATTATAAATGTCACCGATTTCAAACTAGATTTCAGACGTACGTTAGAGTACTATATGTGTTGCTGTTGGAATGGACGAAGTAAAAACTTAAAAGGTTTACAATGTCATGATGTGTGAATTAATATACCGAATTATACTTGCAACCTGAAGGTACGATATTGTTTTCTGATAGGCATACGGACACATTTTTAACAAAGATTGACGATTTTAACCTTTAGCAGTGGAAGTGCCCCTATAGACATGGAGATCTTGCAGGTATTACAATACTTTTCAATGGCCTATTTCATATACTGAAAGTCTCTAATCTGGTTTGATCTTAGACACCGAGCCCACACAAATAAAGGCCATATTGGCGTCATCTAGTTATTAATAACAGAGGAAGATCACGGCCAAATGTCTGGTTAGAACCACCGATACACCGCAGGTCAGCTGGAAGACCTCCTTAGAAACGGGGACTCGAACCTACGTAAAAGGGATGAGGAGTTACAAGCATGTAGCCCTTGGCGACCTTGAAGTTGTCCTTTAACTTTGATAGTGTGTTTGTATGAGTGAATTGCTAAAACTGGTAAGACATTTCTAGACAGTCGCTTCAACCTTGTTCAAGTGATTTGGAAGAGTTCACAATCGAAAGTAGTGTTTATGCATACAATGTTATTTTATAATATAAAGTTTACTTTTTAGTAATAAAAGCTAAATATATATTTTTAGGAAAGATGTGTGACATGGAAGATGCACAATGCATAACCATATCAGTTCATGTCAATAAACTGAACTAAATAAATAATTAAGACTAAAAATAATTTACTTAAAAAACATACCAAAAAAACTTATACAATTTTAAAAATATAAATATAAACAGTAATAAAACTATTAAAAAAGAAAATGGCAGAAGACAGCCAATAACTTTAACTAGTTTTAAAATCATGAGTACTTCTGGTACTAAAACACTTAAGCATATATAGGGAGTTCCTCTCTGGAGCAGCATCCTCTCTTAAGCAACCAATTTCTCTCCTTCCGCTCGATCTTGCTTAAGAGAGGGAGCACTGTAGTATAGTAACAGTGACATTGAACTGACTGACCGCCTGCATCAAGTATAGTAACAGTGACCTTGACCTCATTGACGCCAAATATCAATTACAGACCTGTTTTGTCCCACTTAGCATCTTTCTTCCAAATTTGATAATTATACCACAATAATAGAAATAGCTTTTTAAATATTAAACCCTTTTACCGCTAAACGCATAGTTGCCGTAATTCTTATATAAGTATTTTAACGGCACTTTTCTTTTTTATTGTATTCTACTTGAATACTATCCCTATTCAAAACTATCTTTACCACGACCAGTACTACCTCCTCCTTCGACCTACTATCTTGATTTGAATTCTCGTTTGATTCCAACATGTTTACAACTGTTTCTCTATTCACTAGCACGCTTCTTCGATTTTATGACAATGTATTTGCGGCAACGACGTATTTGCGCCACCTCTTCCGTCCCATTAATATTACAGACCATTGCATTCAATGAATCCTTCAAGATTGACGTCATCCCTTTAAAAGACCTAACAGTTTGTTGATGTTTTACCTGCACGACCAATATGCACCAGAAACACCTGGCTGGTGAACACAGCAAAGTGTGTGCATTAGTCGACAAGGTACTTATAGTTGCTTAAACTCAATTATTGAAATACCGCAAAACGATATTTGTGTATAAAGAGTGCATTGATTAGTTAATGTAGGTTGCATTTGGGTGTGTATCTTGTTATTTATAGTGTGCAGTTCAGTGCATTTGCGGGCTAGACTACTTTTTTTGCTTCGTCTGTTGTTGTTTTTTTTTTTTTTTTTGTATTGACACGTTTGGTATCACGTAATCGCTGCACCCTTTCTTAGTTTTCTAAATTTTGCCCAGTTTATTATATTATGTGAACTATTTAATTTATAAACGAATTTTATATTTTCACATAATTATTAGGCCTTTAAATGATTTAAAAACACTCAAGATATTTAATGTTGTGTGTGAATATGTAATAAAAATACACGTTGACATACTAGTGCTTGAATTACGTAAATGAATTGCACATGGTAATATATAAACTCGACATTGCTTCGAAAATAATTTACTTATAATAAAAAGACACACACCAAGTGTTGTTAAGAAAAATGCTATTATAATTTACGGCATTAAAAAACAAACGCATTGTGAAATAGGAGCAGATATTTATTCAGTTAACCGTATGGAGTACCTAAGATTTTTTTCTGAATACCACATCGTTATCTTTACCATCTAAACACAATAACTGCACCGACACATCAACAATCTCATTTCAGGATGAAAGGGCTTGCAATTCACTGGTATTATGAAACGGGAATAAGAACCTTTCTCCCGCAAGTCTTTATTTCAAATATTTCAAAGACCATTTTAAAAAAAGGAAAGAAAATAAATTGGAACAATAAACAATTCGTAACACGATTCTTTATGGGCAAACTGCAGGGTTCTTACAGGTGATTATAGAACAGGCAGTGTTCTACAGGTGATTATAGAACATGCAGAGTTCTACAGGTGATTATAGAACAGGCAGAGTTCCACAGGTGATTATAGAACAGACAGAGTTCTACAGGTAATTATAGAACAGGCAGAGTTCTACATGTAGTTATAGAACAGACATAGTTCTACAGGTGATTATAGAACAGGCAGAGTTCTACAGGTGATTATAGAACAGACGGAGTTCTACAGGTGATTATAGAACAGGCAGAGTTCTACATGTAGTTATAGAACAGACAGAGTTCTACAGGTAATTATAGAACAGGCAGAGTTCCACAGGTGATTATAGAACAGACAGTGTTCCACATGTGATTATAGAACAGACAGTGTTCTACAGGTAATTATAGAACAGGCAGAGTTCTACCGATAATCACAGAACAGGCAGAGTTCTACAGGTAATTATATAACATACATACAATGTAGTTCTACAGGTAATTATAGAACGGAAGTCTTGTACAGGCAATTATAGAACAGGTAATATTCTACAAGTATCTATAGAAAAGGCAGTGTTCTACATATAATTATAGAACATGCAGCGTTCTACAGGTAATTATGGAACAGACAGAGTTCTACAGGTGATTATAGAAGAGGCATAGAGATACAGATAACTTTAGAACAGGCAGAGTTCTACAGCTGACTATAGAACAGAGTTCTACATGTAATTATAGAACATAGTTCTACAGGTGATTATAGAACAGGCAGAGTTCTACAAGTAATTATGGAACAGGCATAGTTTTATAGGCGATAGCAGAACAGACAGATTTCTACGGGTAAATATAGAACAGACAGAGTTCTACAGGTGATTATAGAACAGACAGTGTTCTAAAGGTGATTAAAGAACAGACAGTGTTCTACATGCAATTATAGAACAGGCAGAGTTTTACAGGTAATTATAGAACAGGCAGTGTTCTACAGGTGATTATAGAACAGGCAGAGTTCCACAGGTGATTATAGAACAGGCAGAGTTCTACAGATAATTATAGAACAGGCAGTGTTCTACAGGTGATTATAGCACAGACAGTGTTCTACATGTAATTATAGAACAGGCAGAGTTCCACAGGTAATTATAGAACAGACAGTGTTCTACAGATTATTATAGAACAGACAGGTTTCTACGGGTGATTATAGAACATAGTTCTATAGATTATTATAGAACAGGCAGAGTCCTACAGATAATTATAGAACAGACAGTGTTCTACAGGTAATTATAGAACAGGCAGAGTTCCACAGGTAATTATAGAACAGACAGAGTTCTACAGGTGATTATAGAACAGACAGTGTTCTACAGGTGATTATAGAACAGACAGATTTCTACGGGTAATTATAGAACATAGTTCTACAGATAATTATAGAACAGACAGTGTTCTACAGGTGATTATAGAACAGAGTTCTTCAGGTAATTATAGAACAGGCAGAGTTCTGGAAGTAAATATGGAACAGGCATAGTTTTATAGGCGATAGCAGAACAGACAGATTTCTACGGGTAATTATAGAACAGACAGAGTTCTACAGGTGATTATAGAACAGGCAGTGTTCTACAGGTGATTATAGAACAGACAGAGTTCTACAGATAATTATAGAACAGACAGTGTTCTACAGATAATTATAGAACAGGCATTGTTCTACAGGTGATTATAGAAAAGACAGTGTTCTACAAGTAATTATAGAACAGGCAGAGTTCTGGAAGTAATTATGGAACAGGCATAGTTTTATAGGCGATAGCAGAACAGACAGATTTCTACGGGTAATTATAGAACAGACAGAGTTCTACAGGTGATAATAGAACAGATAGTGTTCTACAGGTGATTATAGAACAGAAAGAGTTCTACAGATAATTATAGAACAGACAGTGTTCTACAGATAATTATAGAACAGGCATTGTTCTACAGGTAATTATAGAAAAGACAGTGTCCTACAGGTGATTATAGAACAGACAGAGTTCTACAGATGGTTATAGAACAGACAGATTTCTATAGGTAATTATAGAACAGGCAGAGTTCTACAGGTGGTTATAGAACAGACAGAGTTCTACAGGTGATTATAGAACAGGCAGAGTTCTACAGATAATTATAGAGTAGGCAGTGTTCTACTGGTGATTATAGAACATACAGACAGACAATATTCTACAAGTATCTATTGAACAGACAGAGTTCTACAGGTTATTATAGAACATAGTTCTACAGGTAATTATAGAGCAGACAGTGTTCTACAGGTAATTATAGAACAGGCAGAGTTTCACAGGTAATTATAGAACAGACAGTGTTCTACAGGTGATTATAGAACAGACAGATTTCTACGGGTAATTACATAACAGAGTTCTACAGATAATTATAGAACAGACAGAGCTCTACAGGTAATTATAGAACAGACAGTGTTCTACAGGTGATTATAGAACAGAGTTCTACAGGTAGTTATAGAACAGGCAGAGTTCTACAAGTAATTATGGAACAGGCATAGTTTTATAGGCGATAGCAGAACAGACAGATTTCTACGGGTAATTATAAAACAGACAGAATTCTACAGGTGATTATAGAACAGATAGTGTTCTACAGGTGATTATAGTACAGGCAGAGTTCCACAGGTAATTATAGAACAGACAGAGTTCTACAGATAATTATAGAACAGACAGTGCTCTACAGGTGATTATAGAACAGACAGTGTTCTACGGGTGATTATAGAAAAGACAGTGTTCTACAGGTGATTATAGAAAAGACAGTGTTCTACAGGTGATTATAGAACAGACAGATTTCTACAGGTAATTATAGAACAGACAGAGTTCTACAGGTGATTATAGAACAGGCAGAGTTCTACTGGTGGTTATAGAACAGACAGAGTTCTACAGGTAATTATAGAACAGGCAGAGTTCTACAGATAATTATAGAGTAGGCAGTGTTCTACTGGTGATTATAGGACAGACAGACAGACAGACAATATTCTACAAGTATCTATTAAACAGACAGAGTTCTACAGGTAATTATAGAACAGAGTTCTACATGTGATTATAGAACAGACAGAGTTCTACAGATAATTATAGAGTAGGCAGTGTTCTACTGGTGATTATAGAACAGACAGACAGACAGACAATATTCTACAAGTATCTATTGAACAGACAGAGTTCTACAGGTAATTATAGAACATAGTTCTACAGGTAATTATAGAACAGACAGAGTTCTACAAGTAATTGTAGGACAGGCAGAGTTTTACAAGTGATAATAGAGCAGAAGAGTTCTACATGTGATTATAGAACAGACAGAGTTCTACAGGTAATTATAGAACAGACAGAGTTCTACAAGTAATTGTAGAACAGACAGAGTTCTACAAGTGATAATAGAGCAGAAGAGTTCTACATGTGATTATAGAACAGACAGATTTCTACGGGTAATTACATAACAGAGTTCTACAGATAATTATAGAACAGACAGAGCTCTACAGGTAATTATAGAACAGACAGTGTTCTACAGGTGATTATAGAACAGAGTTCTACAGGTAGTTATAGAACAGGCAGAGTTCTACAAGTAATTATGGAACAGGCATAGTTTTATAGGCGATAGCAGAACAGACAGATTTCTACGGGTAATTATAAAACAGACAGAATTCTACAGGTGATTATAGAACAGATAGTGTTCTACAGGTGATTATAGTACAGGCAGAGTTCCACAGGTAATTATAGAACAGACAGAGTTCTACAAGTGATAATAGAGCAGAAGAGTTCTACATGTGATTATAGAACAGACAGATTTCTACGGGTAATTACATAACAGAGTTCTACAGATAATTATAGAACAGACAGAGTTCTACAAGTAATTATAAAACAGACAGTTCTACATGTTATAACAGAACATACGGAGTTCTACAAGTAATTATAGAACAGACAGTGTTCTACAGATAATTATAGAACAAATAGCTTTCTACAGGTAATTATAGAGCATACATAGTTTTACAGGTAAATTTAGAACATACGGCGTTCTAAATGTAAATATAGAACATCCAGAGTTCAAGAGGGAATCACAGAATAGGCAGAGTTCTGCAGGTAATTATAAAATGTCTTTATGGAGAGACCTACTGACCACATCTCCGTGGCTAAATGCGTCATGTGATACCAGAAACATTTTACGTTCTGATTTGCAGGTGCCTATAAACCAGAGAAATGTTTTGAATAGGCAATCATTTGCAGTCGTAATGGTTGCAGCGATATTATTTCTTTTTAATAAACCTTGTATTTTCAGGCCACAGACTATTCCCATGGCATGGTGCAATTTATCAGTACGTGACAGATCGCATTTTCACGCCCCCACCACACCCCAACCCCACACACTGCAGGGAATCTCTGTGTGGGCGTTATAACCAAGTTGTTTGTTATGTAGACAAGAATGAATGTAACATGAGGTCGTCATGCATAAATAACCACAAATTCTAGGTATCAATTCCGCCTGGCCCGTAATTTTATGCTTTTTTTAAATGAAAAGATCAATTTCCTTGATTTGAATGCAAATAATGGCTATCCTGGTCGGTTTTCTGCTTCGAAGAAATCCTGTAAGTAAATTAGAAGCCCACCTAAATCTCTTTGGGCACCTCTATTAATCTTGTGTTTGACTAAACAAGGTTATCTAGTTTGAAATATAAAGGGATAACATTTGGTTGGTGTTTTAACACGCACCTGAACATACAATATATTGTTTAATCGTTTATTTAATGTATTATCAATCATGTGTTTGATTACACGATGTTATCTTGTATGAAATGTGTGAATACTGCTTGAACAGTGTTCTAACAAGAAGATCTTGTTAAATTGTTTGAGATTTCTTGTCAGAAAGACAATCTCACGTTTCTTGTTTGGTCTGGACTGGCTATTAAACTTATTAAACGAGCCAGTTATCGATGGGAAGCTCCCGACATGGCTGGTGTCCAGGAAACGGTGACAATGGGATATGTTGACAGTGGGTGTGTGACGGTCACAGGTCAAGGATGGCCATGAACACACAAACAAGGTACACACTAGCAGGGTTGAAGGCCGGGCCAGGATGGACAGTTGTATTACTTGACTGTACTAGCTGTTTGCTGCCTCTTAATTCTCTTTTCATCAAAGGAAACTAGCTTCATATTTAATAGAACACTACAGTAGACTTTAAAGAATGTGGGACTGACTTGTTAACGAGGGTTGTTCAAAGTTACATAGGACAGAGTCTTGCGTTTTCATTTTCCTTTAAATCTAATTTTCTATTCTTTCACGTATGTACGACGATCGTAAAATGTTGCCAACAACTTGAGCATAATTTTATTATATAATTTTGCTAAATGTTTGTTACCTGTATCATACATTAATCCCCCAAAGAAGACAAGTGTGTTAAGGAGCAGCGGAAAGAACATGCTCGTGATGTTTGCTGACAGGGAGGGGATGATCCTTCAACATGCGATACCAAAGGGTCAGACCATTAATGCAGATTATTTTTGCGAGTTAGATTCCAAATATTACGATATATTAGACAAATTTTATAAATTATTTATGGTGTAATTTTAAGAGCGTGGGCTATTGAGGTTTAAATATGAAAATTTATCATGAGATGTGAGTTGTCAGTATCATACCCGCAAAAATATGTTTGCCTTCGTTTTATTATTAGATCAATTTGCATAAAATTAGAAAATAAGAGTCGGAATTTAATATTTTTGTTTAAATGATCCCCATGTAATTTACGAACATAATTTTGTAAATGTCATTTAATTCATTGCAGTTGCCCCGCCTCCGCTCGTGCACGCCATCAGTCAGAAGAGGCCTCGTGTTCCCCTTTATGGGCGCCGCTCTGGAGAGTCGTGTCTCTTATAGAATGCATTTTTAGTGGAACCGACAGTGTAGCAAGCTGTTCTGTGTGACCGATTTCAGAGAAAAGAATATTCAGTTTTTAACAGTGTAGCATGCAACAATAGTGTGTAGCTTGCAATTAAAAAATTGTAGCTGGCATTTATAGGAATTCGCAGCTGTTTGGCGAAGTTTTGTTTAACAAAAGAAACTGAGTTTATCAATGTTAGCAAGGAAGCTTGTAAATACAGATGTAGCAGAAAAAAGATAAATAAACAAAGTAGCAAATACTCTACTTTCCATCAGAATAATGATTCGTTACCTTCGAATATTTATGTTCTCTACTGTTCTCATCTTCTTGTATAAGAGTATGCTCTCTACGGCGCCTCGGATGTCTTACATCCATGCCCTTTTTTGTCCTACACAAAGACAATGCCTCCAGGCATAATGCTGCGACGACAGGTAGCGGTGCTAGGGTTTGCCAAGATATGCCATCCCCCGTATTCACCGGATATGGCTCCTTTTGATTTTGCGATCTTTCCAATGATCAAATCACAGCTGAATGGGTATCAGTTCAGCTCTCTCTTGGAGCTTAAGGCCACGACGATAAACATCACACAACAGTTCAGTTTATAAGGATGTATAAAGGCAATGGTTTCATCGGCACCATGGGTGGATAGATCTCTCGGAGGAATACTTTGACAAAGAGTGGCGCTTTCGACATTTAGTATTTATTTTGCGACGTCATGACCGGCATTATTGTATTATTAGCGTGCGCGGAGTTGCGTACCCCTTGTTATTAGTAATTTTCACAGAAGTGTTATTTTTAAGCACATTGTATTGATTTTCTCACAAATGTAGAGGACATGTTCCAATATTTGTTGTTTGTAACATCCTGTTAGTAAAGAACAGTAGAGCCGCAGTCCTATTAATTTTTAACAACCCTCGTATATGGAAATAAATTAAATCGAATATTTGATGATTATAATTGAAAAAAAAAACAACATAACGATTATTTGCAAAGACACATTACAGACGTGTATATAACTACTAATTAGATCAGGGATGCGCTTGATCGAGTGGCACCGCTTGGGTTCGCGCCCCGGTCGGGCGAGGGACTTTAGGTTGATAGGTGACCCGCCATGCGCTTGAGTCCCACCCATACAAAAATCTGGTATCTACCGCAACCCAAAATAGTAAAGAGACGTCTTGAGATTTTCTATTTATGATGTTTGTATGTTAAGTTGATTACGTTCTTATTTAAATCTCACAAAGCTGAGTGGCTGTATTTAAACATACGCGTCAAAGAGTCAGTTCATTAAAGGATTGTTAAAATATGTATCATGTTACTTTTTAAGGTATGTTCTCAGTGATTAATATATGACGTGTACAGATATTCATTGTTTATGGTATTTTGTTCGACATCCACAATTATTTTGCAGTTGTTAACCTGTTTACTGCTTATTTTCAAGGCTAATGCATACAGCATATCGCATACAGCCTACGCTATAATGCCTTTACTCAATGCCACCTCAAGTTCACCTCTCATATCATTAGTTTTGCAAATACAATCGGTTTCAAATGGTGACAAGTATACAAGTATAAATAAGTGTTGTGCACAGGTTATTATTATTATTATTATTATTATTATTATTATTATTATTATTATTATTATTATTATTTCGGTGGCGTCAGTTGGGTAGTGGTAGAGACACCGACTTGTAAATACTCTGACTACATAGCCTCTCATCACGTGGGTTCAAGTTACATTCGGAGCAAAGGTCTTAATGTGGGAAGGTCTTCCACTTGACTTCCACTTGACTTTTGCGCCTGTGTTTCTACCCAGACATTTGTCTTGGGTCTTCCTCAAAATCGAAACCATAAGAACATATCAAGCAGCCGGGTAGATTTAATTAAAGAAAGAATATTTGCAATGGGTGCTTTTCAGGATAATTCAAGATATTTTACATTAATTTGGTCTGAGATTTCCTCAGTAATTGTTAACACACGAATATGTTTACTTATAACTATTCATAACATGAAAAACCCAATTATTGACTAGTCCTTGGGCGAAGGCTATCATTAAGCTAAAATTTAAAATAATTATGCAAATTAGTTCTTATGATTATTCAAAACCCTTAATTGAGAGTTTACACTGTGCACTTTAACACTTAATAAAATTTCGATCATTATTACATTTGTTATAATTTTCCTCCTTTTTTCATACTTTTTACATAGGATCTCAAGCATTTAACTTAAAATCTTTCTGAGTGATGAAAGTTTCTAGCAATTGTTCTGTTAGAGATTTTATGCTACACCTTCAAATCCTTATAAACTAGGTAATAATAATTTATTGAAATGGATTAGGGATAAACGCTTATAATTGTTTTTGTTAAGTGAATTATTTCGCCGACTTTCTAAATGAATGAAGTACATAATTTTCTTGACTTTATCTTTAAGTTTAAGATAGTGGAAACTGCTAAATTTTTTATTAGTTTTATCAATTCCTATCATTTTCAAGTTCTCTTTATATTGCCATTTGATATTGTATTATACTCTTTTAAGACATTTATTGCCATTTGTTCACTGTGCAAGGGATTAAATGGTTAAACCTGTAACTTTTCTTTCACCAACATTATAATACATTGATATGTCCAATACTTCAAAACATTTGTGGACAACTCCTTTGCATATTTTAGGGACCCTTTCCGCGATATTTTCTAGTAGATAGGAAAACCATATCTATTAACGCAACAAACATGTCATTTTATTTGGGAACAAATTTGTAACAATGTTGTTACATTTACCACCTTTCATCGTCTTATCCTTTGACTTAGGAGACGAAACGATTACTTTTATTAAGATCAAACTGCAACAGGAAATCAGAGTATATAGACTGAACAAATTATTTGATGCTAATACCTTGTTATATGAAGCAGTAAATTTGCCTTGTTGTGGTTCAGTTTTCTTACTTATTCATAGTATTCGCCACATGCCCACATCATGTCACATTTAGCATCAATGTGTGCTGTCTAGTACTGTTTTCTGCTATAAGAATGCAGGGATTTATTCTATCAGAAAACAATTCTTACCTGAATGTCAATTATAATGTTAAGATTGTTTTTATTTGTGATGTTCAAGTCAGTTATGGCATCATTTCTATCTTATCCCTCGGATAGCATAACTTTAATTAATGAACACAATACATGTATTTTGTGTAATCTAGATATATATTCATATAAAATCGAATCAAGATAACGTGACAATTGCATTTATAAGTTTTATTGACAATTATATCACGAGCAAAATGACAGGATTAAAATAAACAATTTTGGACAACTGTATTTTTAGCAAACTTCTGTAATATCGGCTGTATACATTAAACATTATATTTCAGTTTATTAAATAGTGAATAACCAAGTTATAACCAGTGGTGGTCAGGCAGTTCCGTCTTTTCATTTATAGCAATATTCACTTTTTGTCCAACATTGCACTTAAAACCCCCAGCTCTGACGTCCTCAGAATGCTCAACCTTACATGAATAGACAAAACTTTTGCCGGACATTTTTAACTCATGTCATTTATGGAAATCATCAGAGGGCTTTATGTTCTGGAAATATATCTGGTGGCCACTGTGATATGCTTGGACAGACCGTCAGTATATTAAATAAATTAAAATGTAATAAATACATCATGCACCGAAATGTAGATGTGACACCATCTGGGCGATACCAGATACTGATTTCAGTTACTAATCTCAGTTGTTGAACACATTATGGAATATCAGGTATACCTGTACTTTGTAAATAAATTTCAAGGCTATCGATTCATTTTAACAAGGAACATTTTCACCTTAAGTGCAAACTTTAATTTTGTGAAGCATATGTCAGATAATTTGCTACTGAATCTTCTTTTCACTTGTATCAATACATGCACAGTATGACTTGCCCTAATTTTGTTAAAGTATCTGTACTCTGTAATATCACCTTCAGAAAATACTTTGATCATAACCCCACATGGAAATTTAATCTAAATTAATGTACTTATCCACATCTACCTTTTAATTTTCACTTGTATCTGTTGTCCCTTATGAACCAGATTTCTTTCTAAAGTATGCTTTACTTTAAGCTTGAATGAAGCAATTGCATTTTCTTAAATCCAAACAAAAGGCTAATTAAAGAATAACAGATGTGTTCTCTGGCTGGGCCTATATATAATTATGGTATGTCAATAGTAACATTAACTGAAAAGATAAAAATATTAGACACCAGAAGAAAAGTATTGTTTTATCACATCAACTGGGTCATATTTCTAATCATTGCTCTGCTTTAGTTCGCTTGATTATAAAATTAGACATCACAATTGCAAAATTATTACACAAGAACATTTATTTTAGATCTGAAAAGACATTAAAACTTTTAATAATGGAAGAAATTATTCTTTTCCATTTTAAGGAGACCTTTTAAAACTCTCTATAACATTATATGGTTAAAATATAATAAATTAATTATCATAAAAAGTAAAATGTATTAAAGATATAATGAATTAATTATCATGAGATATAACTGACACTAGTTAACAATGGACTTATCTTATTTTATAAGAATGTAACTAAGCAAAAAGATATAGCAATTTAAAAATATATATATTCATTTTACCTCTTAATTAAGATTCATGAATATTTAATAATGCTTACTTGCATACCTATTAATTTCAAATCTTGGCTAAGCGATAGTCTTTAATGTAATTGATAACTGATTTAACCAGTAAGTTATAAGCAATACAGTACAATACATATATGTTTACAAGAGCAGGTTTCTTAACAATTTATCTTACTAAACTCAATGATAAACATTCCACAGAAATTAAATACAAAGTCTTAAATATTGAAAAATAGATCAATTAAGGCAAAAGTTTTAATCAACTTGTGTCAGACTATGAAAGGTGTCTATTTAGCTTTTCAAACTGTTCAGTTTCTTTGAATATTGGTTTTAATTGACATAACTTCTAATAAACTTGTCGAAATTAAAGTCCATTTTTAGATTCTCATTAAGATATACGAATATTCATGTTGGTTAATTTGCATAATTATTAGTTTTAAAACTTCGATTGGGGTTATCCTCCATTTAAGGAGCGATACAAACATTTTTATGGTTATGGTTGGTTATACGCAGACTTCTAGCAAAATTATGCATTAAGATTGAATGAGCAAAATTTGGATTAATATAAATTAAAACAAATCTTAAAAAATCATAAAATGAACTAAGTCATATGAAACTTTGACCAACAAGTAGGGGTTTGTATATAACTTGAAAAAACAACAACAAAAAAACAACCCCACAAACTGTTGAGTTTAGGTGAATATTGCTTTTAAATGAAAATAATGTAATCAACATTTCTAAAATAAATTATTTTAAAATGGCCATTAAGATATATGAATATTCATGCTGGCTAATTTGCATAATTAATTATTTCAAAACTAAGTTCAGTGATAACCTCCACTTAAGGAATGATACAAAAAATTGTACGTAAAGTTATGGTTAGTTGTTAGCATTCATACATCGCAGACGTGGTATGTATATAACTTTAAAAACTGTTGTGTTTGTTTGAAAATTGCTTTTAAATGAAAAGAATCTAATCAACTTTTATTAAGCATTTCTCTAAACAAACCCTTCTATCACTATTTCATGATGGTTGCAATGGAAACCACTGGTTTTCATATAGCCCAAATGAGTTTATTTTTGAGTAATTGGAGATTCTGTTTCTAAACCCTAACGAACATTTTGGTACCCATGAAAAAAGTCTAGGAGTGGGAGGTGTGTGTGTGTGTGTGTGGGGGGGGGGGGGGGGGGGGTGCCAGTAACCATATTCAGCTGCCGGACTATGTAGCGGTAGATACAGAGTTCGTTTCTCATATAAAACCTTCGCAAAGACATCTCACAACTTGCAAAATCGACAGTACTGATGTATTTGGCACATCTTATATACACTTTCGAATTACATTTAATGACAGAGACGGCTGTGATATAAATAACTTGGTATTAATTATAATAGATATTGTCGGCAACCTTTACACTTTCCTTCGATCGACCCAAGCTGATTAATAATTGACAGCTATGGAATAAATCAGGTATTCTTTCTTGAAGGTTCAGTGAGATCTTCACTGAATCACGTGACAATTTGTCTCCGAGAGATGACAAGCGGATTTCCAGCAGGGTGGTCGATATAAAAAGCCTTATCTCTCTGGAGGACATTTCAGTAGCTTTAACAAGGCGACGGCTATTCTGAGAACTACACTCGCTCTTACACTGTCGATTTATTACATTAACATATGAGAGTAACGAACCGTCACTCTGATAGGAACTAGACTATCTGCTAGCTGCATTGTAAACATCCACATACTTAGTTTCTTTTGATAAACAATTCTTCACCAAAGTGCTGCGAATTCGTAATAATGCCAGCTACAATTTATTGTTGTAAGCTAAACTGCTAACACCGAAATACTTCTTTTCTCTAAAAAACGTCACAGAACAGCTGCAAATTTCTTATTTGTTATTTCACGCTTCACTACCGTCCCCACAAAAATAAATTCTAAAGAGGCACCGCACTCCAAAGCGGCACCAATAAATACTAACAAATCCAAGTTTGTGTACGTCTTATAGTGGGCCCAAACGACACACGTCATTGATCCTGAGCGCAGACAGCGTATGATGTCAAAGTACTTTTTCACAATGATATAATTACGCATTTCTTTGAACACTGCAATGTTCATTAGTCGTACTGTTAACGTGTTGAACACTGCAGTGTTCACTTACTCGTACTGTTAACGTGTTGAACACCGCAGTGTTCACGTACTCGTACTGTTAACGTGTTGAATACTGCAGTGTTCACGTACTCGTACTGTTAACGTGTTGAACACTGCAATGTTCACGTACTCGTACTGTTTACGTGTTGAACACTGCAATGTTCACTTACTCGTACTGTTAACGTGTTGAACACTGCAATGTTCACTTACTCGTACTGTTAACGTGTTGAACACTACAGTGTTCACGTACTCGTACTGTTAACGTGTTGAACACTGCAGTGTTCACGTACTCGTACTGTTAACGTGTTGAATACTGCAATGTTCACGTACTCGTACTGTTAACGTGTTGAACACTGCAGTGTTCACGTACTCGTACTGTTAACGTGTTGAATACTGCAATGTTCACGTACTCGTACTGTTAACGTGTTGAACACTGCAGTGTTCACGTACTCGTACTGTTAACGTGTTGAACACTGCAGTGTTCACGTACTCGTACTGTTAACGTGTTGAACATTGCAATGTTCACGTACTCGCACTGTTAACGTGTCGAACATTGCAATGTTCACATACTCGTACTGTTAACGTGCCGAACACTGCAATGTTCACTTACTCGTACTGTTAACTTGTTGAACACTACAATGTTCACTTACTCGTACTGTTAACTTGCTGAACACTACAATGTTCACATTTTCGCACTGTTAACTTGTTGAACATTGCAATGTTAACTTACTCGTACTGTTAACGTGTTGAACATTGCAATGTTAACTTACTCGTACTGTTAACTTGTTGAACATTGCAATGTTAACTTACTCGTACTGTTAACGTGTTGAACATTGCAATGTTCACTTACTTGCACTATTAACTTGCTGAACAATGCAATGTTCACTTTTTCGTACTGTAAACTTGTTGAACACTACAATGTTCGCTTACCCCTACTGTTAACTTGTTGAACACTACAATGTTCACTTACTCGTACTGTTAACTTGTTGAACACTACAATGTTCACTTTTTCGCACTATTAATTTGTTGAACATTGCAATGTTCACTTACTCGCACTGTTAACTTGTTGAACACTACAAAGTTCACTTCTTCGCACTATTAACGTGTTGAACATTGCAATGTTCACTTTTTCGTACTATTAACGTGTTGAACATTGCAATGTTCACTTACTCGCACTATTAACTTGCTGAACACTGCAATGTTCACTTACCCGCACTATTAACGTGTTGAACATTGCAATGTTCACTTACTCGCACTATTAACTTGCTGAACACTGCAATGTTCACTTACCCGCACTATTAACGTGTTGAACATTGCAATGTTCACTTACTCGCACTATTAACGTGTTCAACATTGCAATGTTTACTTACTCGCACTAATTACTTGTTGAACATTGCAATGTTCACTTACTCGCACTGTTAATTTGTTGAACACTACAATGTTCACTTTTTCGCACTATTAACGTGTTGAACATTGCAATGTTCACTTACTCGCACTATTTACTTGCTGAACACTGCAATGTTCACTTACTCGCACTATTAACGTGTTGAATATTGCAATGTTCACTTACTCGCACTATTAACGTGTTTAACATTGCAATGTTCACTTACTCGCACTATTAACTTGCCGAACAATGCAATGTTCACTTTTTTGTACTGTAAACTTGTTGAAAACTACAATGTTCACTTACCCCTACTGTTAACTTGTTGAACACTACAATGTTCACTTACTCGTACTGTTAACTTGTTGAACACTACAATCTTTATTTACTCGTACTGTTAACTTGTTGAACACTACAATGTTCACTTACTCGAAATGTTAACTTGTTGAACAATGCAATCTTTATTTACTCGCACTCTTAACGTGTTGAACACAGCAATGTTCACTTACTCGCACTGTTAACTTGTTGAACACTGCAATGTTCACTTACTCGCACTTTTAGCGTGTTGAACACTGCAATGTTCACTTACTCGCACTGTTAACGTGTTGAACACAGCAATGTTCACTTACTCGCACTTTTAACGTGTTGAACACTGCAATGTTTACTTACTCGCACTGTTAACTTGTTGAACACTACAATGTTCACTTACTCGCACTGTTAACTTGTGTGATGTTATGTATTACATATTTTGCATAGGATGACATAATTCAACTGATTGTCCAAACTGTATTTAAAGTTACACATAATTGAGACTGGCTACTAAATGGTCGAATTATAGTAAAACTATATAAGAATATGCTGATCGAACTATCATTTGAATATATTAAGCATGTTCGGATTTTATGTTCTTAGCTTCCTCTTGTCAGGTAAATATATATGGTTAACATGTTAGGGAACATAAGCAATTGTGAACAAGATTTTTCAGTCTAACATACTTAACTGCTGGCAAAATTAGTGCAAAAAAATCGAAATTCGATTTCAAATATGTTTGCTAAACAAGTTGGTCAATGGTACCTCTTAAACTAACGTATCTTACTTTTCCTTGCTTTGCTTTTCGTTCGTCCATTGTTAAGATCTTTGTTACCAAAACGCTCTTTTAAAGCATGAAAATACTACGATCTCTTCAGTAGACCAAATAAATAATTTAATAAACTTATGTAAGATTGAACAAAGATTTGTATGTATCTTGCACTAGCCTATTTGCAACTGTGTGTTTCTTGAATTAACGAGATTTAGTTTAGAGACAAGAGAACAACATATTAGCACCAATGTTTGTTGTATGTCCGCGGTGGTAGTGCAACACGTGGAGAGCAATATACATGTTTAAGCACCATTGTCCGTCCTATTGCCGACTGACCGTTCCAATGCGGTAACTGTTGTCTTTTCTTTTTGTGTGTAATATCTGGTCCCCAAGTCTTGTCACTTTTACATTTACTCTGTACGTTTTTGTCTGGAGGTAGTTCAAATTTTAGTATCTGTGGTGATTCTCATAGGACCATTACTTATTCTCCAACTGTGATTTAATGTAAATTTACATATTGCCTGTACAGTTATAACCATCATAGTAAGGTTCAGCTCCAGTTAATGGAGCATTATTACAAATCGCCGGATAGAACCATCGACGTAGCGCA
Source organism: Sinonovacula constricta (assembly GCA_007844125.1). Classification (NCBI taxonomy): domain Eukaryota; kingdom Metazoa; phylum Mollusca; class Bivalvia; order Cardiida; family Solecurtidae; genus Sinonovacula; species Sinonovacula constricta. The sequence goes on from CM017571.1 coordinate 46,563,120, forward strand.
GTTTACATAACTGTCTGACTGTTTCTTCTCCGACTGTGACTGGAACCCGTGCAAATAACAAGCACAGTGAAATTCATTGCGAAAAAGAAGTCACATTTTTATTAGAACCGGTGTAGACATTACGTTCAGTCGGAACGCCTCGGATAATTCACGAATCATTGTCCCGAGGACGGAAGTACCCGAGGAGTTCTGACTGGTAGTATGTCGTATATTTTATTTTGTGTGTAAGATCTCCGTTCCTTCTCAAAATACATAACTCCACATTCAATGTAGTAGATGAAAGCAACTGCAGCGAATAGTAAAATGTGTGTACAATATGTAAAATGACTGTAAGTTCAGACGGTATGTCAATTGTTTTATTCTTAAGCATTCAATAAAACATAATTGATTGTCACAACCAATTACAACAACGTATGTCATTACAGGCGTATTCTCATGCCATCTGTGAACGTCGAAAACCACCATTTTTGAGAACATTAAAAAAACACCCTGCTGGGAAAATTGCATGCTTAACTTCAGAACCGTGGAAAGGCACTTGCAGCCGAGCGGACCCCTGGTTGGCCGCTACATTGTTAGTGACATCGGGGCCAGACGCATTGCCAGAAGGATGTCGGCTGCTTATCAAGGTCACTGATAATTCAGGTACAAATGGTCATGGGTAGCCGAGATATAACACTTTGAAACTGGATATTGAATAATATGATCCATGAAGGGTCCCTAAATTGTGAACAAGGTGACACCACAATTGAACTTAAGTTCACCGGCAACATTTAACATACACTACATACACAGTGGACCAATCTCGCCAAAGAATGAGCGTAATGGCTTTGATGTAAACTTAGGAACTACGTAATTTGATCAACAAGACTATTTATGCATTATTTTTTTATGGAAAATTTGTATAAAGCTCAAGTTTTAAGAGAATTCTGTTAGCTCATTTTGCTTATGTTGTCGTCGATGACAAAAAAGTATGGTAATGATGACGATGCTGTTTCTGTTGCTGCTGCTGCTCGCTGCTGCTGCAGATGATGATAATGATGATGATGATGAGATGGTGGACAATGAGGAGACAAATTGATGGGTTTTATCATCACATCTTACTAACGATTTAAAGTGAACTAGTATTTTTTGTTGAAAAAAAAACAACACTTTTAAGTACATTTTATGGTAGTGACCTCATAGTGTTAATCTATGCTATTTTTAGATCAGTAGACTCTGCATTGAAAGAAATAAAAGCACACTGTTTCTGTTTCTGTTTGAAGTATTACCTCTCCGTAAAACAATTAAATCACAAGCAAGTAATAAAAACATCATTCACGCGAATCGGTTTACTTGACAAAATACCGCCAATACCGGCAATTAACATAAACCTCACACATGCGAAGTCATAAAAGGTGAAGTAGTCACATAACTTGTTACATCAGCCAGAGATAATGTTTCTTGGTAAAATCTTATAGGTAAACTGACCTGCTATATGCTGCTGACTTAAAACGTAGATTTGTTTACCAGGTAATAAAAGGTGCACACGGTAGCATGTTTTCCTTCTTTGCTGTTTTAGGATGTATGAATATGTTATGACGATATACGACACGTCGAGCTGGCTTTATTAGTCGGACATTTACACTGGCTTTGTTGGCTGTTATGTTTGTGTATTCGTAAGCATTCAATAATAATGCTTAAGTGTTCGGAAACATAAAAAGCGAGCGAATCCTGTATGAATTTCTCTTGATACAGGCCGATGGGCCGAAAATTCGATAGAGAGTGATATTTAGTTTAAAGGTGGTAGTTCTCTTTTTGGAAAAGTTGTCTGTATTTATAGGGTATCGGAAAAGATAGCTTTAACATCTCGTTTTCAGGACTGTTTATTTGCCTATTTCATTCATGCATCGCGTTTTCGAGGTCATAGACTTTTTAATTCTGTTTTAAAAATCGAAAAGCTACACTCATCAATGATGTCTATATTGACATATTCTTCATTTACTTCCCCTATGTTATTGTCTAATAAATATGCGATTCGTTCATCCTATGACGCTCGCCAATGGCTGATTAATGCGATTTCGCAATTTAAAGAATGCATTTTGCAGTTTTATTCGAAATTATCTATTTGTTCTATTTGAACGGTTTACTTGCTGTCACGCGGGTTCCTATCATCTAAGCAGATCCGTTTCAAAGAAACGTCTTATCTCGCAATATGTCCAAGGACGTTGGAAGCTTTTATTTTCCATTTCCGATGGATGCCAATTTTAGCGCATAATTTTAGATTTGCCGCAACGTAGTGCATAATAAACAACTCAATCTATATTGACTCCAATTAGGCATGGTTCGATAACATTGAAATCTGTCTGGGTACCTATGTGCTGTGTTCAACAAAGACAAACAAACAATCAAAATGTAGGATAAAACTTGAACAGGTGAAAAAGTTTTTACGAATATTTAAAAAAAAATCATGGTCTCTGAACTGAAATGCCGATGGTAAAAATAAGAACCATGCCACAATGATACAGACGTGCAACGGGATCACCTTTACCATTTAAATATCAATTCTTGGTGCAAAAGTATTAATGAAGTGTTGTGGTACAAAGTGAGTATATCAGCTTGGAATATTATAACATGTCTTCTTGCTCTTACCAACTAACAACTGCAATGTCAATACGCATTTCCTTCATGCATATGTAGTATTCTTCCCCAAACAACGTTACAGTGGATTTCAAAAGTAACAAACGGGCATTAATATGTCATTGGCGACAGTTGTCGTAATTAAAATAAAGTGTTGATACAACAGTGTCTAACACCATACCTGCTGGAAATGGAATTAGTCTTGTCCCTGACAAGTAAAAACATGGCTTCAAGTTTGTATTTTTTCACGCATGTTTAAGTATTTCTCACAAACTATGTAAGCAATGTATAAAATAAGAGACATACGGGAATAAATACATCAAAGGCGACAGTTGTTTTAATAATAATTATGGCAACTTCAATTCTGACAAGTTTATTGTTGTCACAATTTACATTTTGCGTTGATTTTTCTTTCCTCTTACATAATGTAGCCTCATAATTAAGAATGATATCTGTCTGTGCAGTGTGAGCATTATCAGTTATTCACTTTCTCACGACAGTTCTTTCCAATGTGTTATATTGTGAATTATGACACTGTTACAGTTTATGATGATAGTGTTGTTAAGCACTGCACATATGCTAGTCGTTCTGGTGACTTAACTCTTCTCAAAGTACATTTTGTTAATAACCAGTACTAATTCTTAGTCATTCTTGCATAATATGCTGACTGCTTGAAAACTTAATATCAAATGATAAATGTGCAGTACACTATGTACTGTCGACGTGTAAGGACATCGCTTGTAACGAAACAGAGCGGTTTTAACAGTTCTTGTCCAACCATTGTAAATGTTAATCGTGGTCAATATATTTTCCACATTTTCATAAATGTATAATATATAGATAATGACCATAGATAAAATACAGGACTGTATTTAATAAACTCGCTTTTTATTGAGATACCTTTAAACTCCAGGCCCCTATTACGACATTCTAAAGTTAATATATCTTAGTTAAATAGGAGCCAGTATCTTCTAAGGTAATTTATATTAACACCAGCTTGTGTTATATGGATATAAAACACAATGTTCATGGCGTTTAATGCGATGTTATCTTATATTTTCATTAAAATCTTGTCGCAATAAATGTGTATTTGCAAACCCAATGCTTGATATAGGACCCTGGTTTTGTAACCTCATATTTCTTCAAATTCTATCGTGTATAGAATCGCCCCACGGACATAGTGTTGTTAAAGATGGCACCGTCGCATAATAAATCAATAAATTTCGTATGACTGGCTATCAATAAACGATGTATAAATTATATTGTACTGTTGAGGAATACATCAGTGGGATGGTTCAAGGAACTGTGTGACAGTACAAGTTAAAACCTTAAATCGTTATCTTAACATCGGACAATGAAATCATTTAGGTGATTTAAAAGGTGGCATAAGAAAACAACATTTAAGTGTTATATTCAACAGTATTTTTTATTCGCCCCTGATAAGATCATAGATAAGAAGAGGCATTTGAAGAGGTATATCTAACTAAGATGTCGGATTAAAAGTAGCTTGGCTTATAAGCTGTTTAGTTGGTCTGTATTGGCATCACTGTCCAGCTACTCAATTGAATAGAGACAAAGATACACACGTCTCCTGATTGATCCTGTCGTTGTTTCTTTGCGAACCCTTTGCTTATTGATGTAGTTCCATAACTGTTGTGATATCAAGATAATGTATGTGATATCTAGCAGTAACTGCATGTGATATCTAACCATCACTGCATGTGATATCTAGCCGTCAGTGCATGTGATATCTAGCCATCACTGCATGTGATATCTAGTAATAATTGCATGTGATGTCTAGTAATAACTACATGTGATGTCTAGCCGTCACTGCATGTGATATCTAGCCGTCACTGCATGGGATATCTAGTAATAACGGCATGTGATGTCTAGTAATAACTGCATGTGATATCTAGCCGTCACTGCATGTGATATCTAGAAATAACTGCATGTGACATCTTGTAATAACTGCATGTGATATCTAGCCGTCACTGCATATGATATCTAGCCGTCACTGCATGTGATATCTAGCAGTCCTCAGCATGTGATATCTAGTAGTAACTACATGTGATGTCTAGCCGTCATTGCATGAGATATCTAGCAGTCACTGCATGGGATATCTAGTAATAACTGCATGTGATGTCTAGTAATAACTGCATGTGATATCTAGCCGTCACTGCATGTGATATCTAGTAATAACTGCCTGTGATATCTAGTAATAACTGCATGTGATATCCTGCCGTCACTGCATACGATATCAAACCGTCACTGCATGTGATATCTGGCAGTCACTGAATGTGATATCTAGCCGTCTACAGCATATGATATCTAGCCGTCACTGGATGTGATATCTAGCCGTCTGCAGCATATGATATCTAGCCGTCACTGGATGTGATATCTAGCCGTCACTGCATGTGATATGTAGCCGCCTTTGCATGGGATATCTAGCCGTTACAGCATGTGATATATAGCCTTCACTGCATGTGATATCTATCAGTCACTGCATGTGATATCTAGCCGTCACTGCATGTGATATCTACCAGTCACTGTATGAGATATATAGTAGTAACTGCATGTGATATCTAGCAGTCACAGCATGTGATATCTAGTAGAAACTGCATGTGATATCTAGCAGTCACAGCATGTGATATCTAGCAGTCACAGCATGCGATATCTAGTAGTAGCTGCATGTGATATTTAGCAGTTACAGCATGTGATATCTATCAGTCACTGCATGTGATATCTAGCCTTCACTGCATGTGATAGCTAGCCGTCACTGCATGTGACATCTAGCCGGCACTGCATGTGATATCTAGCCGTCACTGCATGTGATATCTAGCCTTCACTGCATGTGATATCTAGCCGTCACTGCATGTGATATCTAGCCTTCACTGTTTGTGATATCCAGCAGTCACTGCATGTGATATCTAGCCTTCACTGCATGGGATATCTAGCAATCACTGCATGGGATATCTAGCCGTCACTGCATGTGATATCTAGCAGTCACTGCATGTACTATCTAGCTGCCACTGCATTTGATATCTAGCCGTCACAGCATGTGATATCTAGCCGTCACTTCATGCGACCACAGTGATCACAACACTACAATCGTCTAATGTTAAACACATATTAATGTCTGATTATTCCTGATTTTTGTCCTTTAGTCAAAACTAACAGGTAGAAAACCAACAAAACGACAAACAGTTGCCTTGAATGAAATCATGCACAAAAATGTGTGAATGGAAAAGCAATGTCTAAGAGTACAAAACATAAACGACATAATAAGAACATTAGCCATACCATTCATTTGTATGTACAATAATTGTAAACTGTGATTTATCAAGTCCCCCAGCGTTATCAATAAGGTGCCACTTTAACAACAAAACCGGTCTAAAGTTCGCGATAGGCATTTAATATCTAATGATATGTCGACAGGGAAATCAATTTGCCAATAATAGAATGGGATGTCAATTTCCATTAAAGTTGATTTCGTCAACTTTCTGCTTATTCAGCCATTCATGGTCTTAATGTAAAAACTCTTAAAACCTAAGATGTATATAGGTGTATATAAATCGACTTTCATTCCTGTTGTATTCGTTGTTTTGTTTCGTATATTGTTGTGGTTTGGTCGTTATTGTTGTTGTTGCTGTTGAACCTGTTGTTGTTGTTGTTATTGGGACATGATGTTCCCATGTTTGTTTTCAAAATCTACATTTTAACATCTATAATATAAAGAGAGAACGGAAAACTTTTAAAGGTAAAAGGTAAAAATACTAAATATTTGAAGGATTACTATAAAACAGTGTTTTCTTACATTTTGTTATATAAAGTAATTAAATCTTTGTTAAATAGATTTAATTTAGTGCCATTGTTTGTACAGACAATACTTTTGCCTTACATATTAGCGAAGGATACTTTCTAGACAGGAGCTTCTGCAAACAAGTGCAGCACTCCGCTTGTGAATCTGTTTAATTTTTCTTTCCATGTAAGGGCAACTAGATAATCTATCTCATTTAATTAATTTGACACACCGACCTGCTTGATATTTCGAACTTCAAAGGAATATTTTTATGAGGACTTTAATGGTGTACGAAGTGGTAGTTTTGCCAATGTTTAATTTCCATTATTTACGAGCGGCTGTGCTTTGGAGATTTACGCCACACCATGTTTTATTGGTCGTGAATTTAAATCTCCACCAAAGGTCTCAGCGACAAACGTATTTATAGTTAGATTTTTTAGATACAAATCACCTACACAATTATAATTTAAGTCCAGCTTTTCAGTTTTCAGCCAAATGTGTGAGAAGCCACCGATTAAAGGGGGGGGGGGGGGAGGAGATGCATCCCCTTCCACCAAGCAAATGAGTAGAGTTGTGAAAACACATACATGTAAGCTTAAAAATACTAAGCAAAGTAAATTTTGTCTGTTGACTGCTGAGGTCTCGTACTCTCTCTCTCTCTCTCCCTACACGGGTGACCCTAGTTTGCCTTTTAGATTTTACCTTTAAACTACTCGTTCGTTAATCATTTAAAGCACCTGACACACGTAGTCACACACTACTTCAACATCATTACACATTATTTACAAAAACATGTCTTTCTAGCTAACAGTAAGTTCAAGTACACGATAGACGCCGTTATTGTCCACATCCTATGCGTGCAAATTCCGGCGTATGATTTTACAAGGATATTATAAACCACTCAATCTGCATTGACTCCAGTCATGCATGCTTCGATAACTTTCCAACGGGTCTGGGAGTTTCACTTTTAGTATTAATGATCAATAGTTGTTTATTATGCGAATATTTTGATACAATGTGAGCTGTGTTCACAGAATTTAAACGCATTTACCAATTTTGGTCTACATTAAAGTCCCCTTTCCTCAAATCCTTGCCTGCTGGAAATGTAATTAGATATCTTCTTGTCCCTTGCATGCACATAAACAATACTAAAATATCGAGAGGTTTGCATTTTCTCCACAAACTATGTTAGCAATGCATTAACATAAAACACAAACTGGCATAAATAATTCCACGGCGACAGTTGTTATAATATTTAAAACAACTTCAATTCTGACATGTTTATAGTGTTCACAACTTACATTTGCCAAATATACGTCATCATGCACGAGCTCTGTTCTATTTAAAAAGATGTTTTCAGAGCTTGTATTTGACAAACACTCAGAAAGTGCTAGGTTATATAGCTGTATAAAATTGTTTAAGAACTCCCGTCGCCTTTTTTTGCCGACTGTTCACTCCAAGGCCGTAACTGCTTGTTTGCTCTGTTTTATGTATTGTCTCTTCTTTTTTGTATCTTTTACATTTAACTGACATGTAAATGCCTTTATCTGGTGCCTGTTAAAACTTTAATATATATTGCAAATACATATAGGACGGAGTCATAGTTTCATATTGACACATTTCTAGACTCCGACATCAAAAAAAGGCTGATTCTGGTCAGACTGTTTTTAGCCCTCGCAGCTGGCTGGTCTGGATCTACGCACGGCGATTTGATTAATTATGATCAAGTCGTGCTAAGCCGGCTAGAAATGGAATGTGCAGCATAAAATTGAGAAAATATCGACAAACATATTTTAGTAATAGACAATGGCAAGCAAAATTATTTATTTGCAGAAAATCATCTGACAGTGTAGATCTCCGCTGTCTCACAGTCATTAATGAAGTATTAACAAGGTCACGTATACATTGTTTTCAGTTGTGTTTTTTTTTTTTTTGCAATGGCAAAATATGAAATATACAACCCATTGTAATTCCTCGTTCAAAAAAGAGCACTTAGTGAAATAACTAAGATCCACAGAATCAAAACGAGAGTATTGGTAATTGTTATGTAAATTTACAATAAACTCTTGTCTGAATCGGAATGTCGCTCAAAATCGCTGTATTTGAATGACTTGGGAAGTAAAAAATGGAAACTGTTATATGCTTGCTCAAACATTTCTAATCAATGCATAAATAAGCCCCATTCATCGCTTTGTTGGAAACATTGTAAAAAAGCCTGTTAAAATCTTTGATGTGGAATATCCGCGTTATTATACCAAAACTATGACGAAAATATATTATATTATTAGAAAAAAAAAATACATTTTTAAAAGCGGAAAGAACCATGCGTAAAAGACATGCGCAATACTTCCGAAAACGATTTTAAGCAGAAACCACTTTCCCACCTCTCGCATCTTTCGTTGGTTCCTGTATGACAACAAGTTCACAGCGGATTTCATTAACATCTCTACTTCACTATGACGAAGTGTGTATTATTTTCTGTCAATGTGCATATTTATGTAAATGGCAGCCCTTTAAAGTTGCGATGAGTCTTTATCGATGTTTTTCACACGACCAAAATGCATTGTACCACACCGATGAACCAAAACTTCTTGCATGACTCGAGAATACATATTACGTATAGTCTCGTGGATAAAATATTCAACACATTTATGTAAATTCCGCGAAAGCACAATTACATTAAAATTTAAAATCGTTTTGGTTTGTAAACGTGACAATTTACATGTTGCGTGTGTGTCGTACTATTTACATGGTGCGTTTCAAAGGGCTTACAGCTAATTTGCTTCCCTTGATTATATTTGATTGCGGCCATGTTGTTTTGTGTAAATGCTGCGTAATACTTCTCTTTCTTCTCCTGTTATTTATTTATGAGTTCTACATTGTTAAAAGTACATACGTTTTGTGAACTTTTCATTAAAACGATGCATTTTTGTGTGTCTTTACTCAATGCTCTATAAGGGCATTGCTTAAAAAGAATCCACAAAATGAGATTGAACCCACTTCTTGATACTCGACAGCGGTTTTGACTAGGTAAATAAGAAAAGGTCCTATAATAATACCACAGTTATTTAAATCTAAACTACCTCTAGACAGGGACAAACAGGGTAAATGTAAAAGTGACAAAAACAGAGACGAGACATAACACACACACACACAAAAAACCCCAACAGTTACCGCCTTGGAACGGTCAGTCGGCAAAAGGACCGACTGTGGCGCTTAAACCTGGTTTGTGGAGCGCTCAAACCTCGCACTTCCTGATTTTTCTATCAAACAAACAGTGTAGAAAATAGCCCGTCAAAGTGAGACAAGTCAAAAGATGTTTATTGAAACCTGTTTTAATTAATAGCGATTGACTGACGTTTGTCTTGATACAGCGATGATTAAGGCTACACATTACCTGAAGAAATTATTAGTTAATTGTGTTGCCAAAAACATTAATATTTCACCGTTGATCGTTTGGGTCGAATTTACCATTTATTTTGTGTATAGAAATATTGAATTGCAATTGTATCATATCTTCACCCTTTCACATGTTCCAAAAGTATTTTTCATATTGTTTAAAAATCTATTACATAAAACGTGAGGTGTTGCATTTGACTTCTGACGAAGTCCATTAACTGAAACAGGAAAGATTGTTTACAAAATAAACCGATTATTCAAGAAGATTTAACTTGTCAAGCTTCCTTCTGTACTTTTCTGTTGCAGATGCGTATTTCTGATTCTCTTCCTGGATTGAATGTCCATGAAAAGATTATTTTACATATGTAATTAATATTAATAAACACGCGCGCTATGAGCCATGTGACCAACTTTTTTCATTTCAGGTAAACATGATCAGCAAGACAGAAGTGGTTCTGTATAAATTAATAATTTTGTCTCCTATATACATCGGTAATTGTTGCAGTATACCTATATTGTTGTAAAGCACCACTGTCATTTGGTATTCGAGCCAGAATTGTGTGCGGGAGAGTATTGAGCGACGCCAGGTCAGAGTCTGGTCTACTGGTATGCGATGCAAACTTGTATCTCTGTAATTGTATAATCATTATTGTACATGAATCTTGTTACTTCCATAACAATTTACACTTGTTAAGATGATTGTATGTTATAAGAGTTTAAGGATATTTGGTATATTTTAAATAAAGGCTGCTGAACGGAGGTATCTTACCTTAGAAGGAGTTAATATCATGAGCTTACATGAATATAAATTTGCTATTTACTCTTTATTGTTTGATTGTTTAATATTCTACACCGTCAGACTAGTGGAGAAAACCTAGAGCTATCAGAGACCCTAGACCTGTCAAAGACCCTAGACCTGTCAGAGACCCTAGACCTGTCAGAGACCATAGACCTGTCAGAGACCTTAGACCTGTCAGAGACGTTAGACCTGTCAGAGACCACAAACCTGTCAGAGACCCTAGACCTGTCAGAAACCATAGACCTATCAGAGACCCTAGACCTGTCAGAGACCATAGACCTGTCAGAGACCCTAGACCTGTCAGAAACAATAGACCTGTCACAGACCATAGACGTGTCAGAGACCTTAGACCTGTCACAGACCCTGGAACTGTCAGAGACCCTAAACCTGTCACAGACCCTAGACCTGTCAGAGACCAAAGACCTGTCAGAGACCCTAGACCTGTCAGAAACAATAGACCTGTCACAGACCATAGACGTGTCAGAGACCTTAGACCTGTCACATACCCTGGAACTGTCAGAGACCCTAGACCTGTCACAGATCCTAGACCTGTCAGAGACCCTAGACCTGTCACAGACCCTAGATCTGTCACAGACCCTAGACCTGTCACAGACCATAAACCTATCACAGACCCTAGATCTGTCAGAGACCCTAGACCTGTCAGAGACCATAGACCTGTCAAAAACCATAGACCTGTCCCCAGACCCTAGACCTGTCACAGACCCTAGACCTGTCAGAGACCTTAGAATGGTCAAAAACCATAGACCTGTCACAGACCATAGATCTGTCACAGACCCTAGACCTGTCAGAAATATTCGACCTATCAGGGACCATAGACCTGTCAGAGACTCTAGAGCTGTCACAGACCGTAGATCTGTTAGAAACTCATGACCTGTCAGAGACCCTAGACCTGTCAGAGACCTTAGACCTGTCAGAGACCTTAAACCTGTCAGATACCATAGACCTGTCACAGACCCTAGAACTGTCACAAACACTAGATCTATTAGAAACCCTAGGCCTGTTAAAAACCATAGGCCTGTTAAAAACCCTAGACTTCTCAGAAACCCTAGACCTGTCAGAGACCCTGGACCTGTCAGAGAACCTAGACCTGTCAGAGACCATAGACCTGTCAGAGACCTTAGACCTGTCAGAGACGTTAGACCTGTCAGAGACCACAGACCTGTCAGAGACCCTAGACCTGTCAGAAACCATAGACCTATCAGAGACCCTAGACCTGTCAGAAACCATAGATCTGTCAGAGACCCTAGACCTGTCACAGACCATAGACCTATCAGAAACCATAGACCGGTCAGAAACCATAGACCTGTCAGAGACCCTAGACCTATCACATACCCTAGACCTGCCAGACACCATAGACCTGTCAGAGGCCCTAGACATGTCACGTCCCTAGACCTGTCAGAGACATTAGACCTGTCAGAAACCCTAGACCTGTCACAGACTCTAGAACTGTCAGAGAACCTAGACCTGTCAGAGACCCAAGACCTGTCAGAGACCCTAGACCTGTCAGAAACCATAGACTTGTCAGAGACTTTAGACCTGTCAGAGACCCTAGACCTGTCAGAAACCATAGACCTGTCATATAACCTTAGACCTATCAAAGACCGTAAACCTGTCAGAGACCCTAGACCTGTCAGAAACCATAGACCTGTCAGAGGCCCTAGACCTGTCAGAGATCCTAAACCTGTCAGAGACCCTAGATTTGTCAGAAACCCTAGACCTGTCAGAGACCCTAGAACTGTCAGAGACCCTAGACCTGTCAGAAACCCTAGACCTGTCAGAGACCCTAGACCTGTCAGAGACTCTAGACCTGTCAGAAACCATAGACCTGTCAGAGACCATAGACCTGTCAGAAACAATAGACCTGTCAGAGACCCTAGAACTGTCAGAGACCCTAGACCTGTCACAGACCCTAGACCTGTCAGAGACCCTAGACCTGTCACAGGTCCTATACCTGTCAGAGACCCTAGACCTGTCACAGACCATAAACCTGTCACAGACCCTAGATCTGTCAGAGACCCTAGACCTGTCAGAGACCATAGACCTGTCACAGACCCTAGATCTGTCAGAGACCCTAAACCTGTCAGAGACCCTGGATCTGTCAGAGACCCTATACCTGTAAGAGACCCTAGACCTTTCAGAGACCCTAGACCTGTCAGAGACCTTAGACCTGTCAGAGACCTTAGACCTGTCAAAGACCTTAGACCTGTCAGAAACCATAGACATGTCAGAGGCCCTAGACCTGTCAGAGAACCTAGACCTGTCAGAGACCCTAGACCTGTCAGAGACCCTAGACCTGTCAGAGACCCTAGACCTGTCACAGACCCTAGACCTGTCACAGACTCTAGACCTGCCAGACATCATAGACCTGTCAGAGACCCTAGCCCTGTCACAGACCCTAGAATTGTCAGAGACCCTAGACCTGTCAGAAACCATAGACCTGTCAGAGTCCCTAGACCTGTCACGTCCCTAGACCTGTCAGAGACATTAGACCTGTCAGAAACCCTAGACCTGTCAGAGACCCTAGATCTGTCAGAGACCCTAGACCTGTCAGAGACCCTAGACCTGTCAGAGACCCTAGATCTGTCAGAGACCCTAGACCTGTCACAGACCCTAGACCTGTCACAGACTCTAGACCTGCCAGACATCATAGACCTGTCAGAGACCCTAGCCCTGTCACAGACCCTAGAATTGTCAGAGACCCTAGACCTGTCAGAAACCATAGACCTGTCAGAGTCCCTAGACCTGTCACGTCCCTAGACCTGTCAGAGACATTAGACCTGTCAGAAACCCTAGACCTGTCAGAGACCCTAGATCTGTCAGAGACCCTAGACCTGTCAGAGACCCTAGACCTGTCAGAAACCCTAGACCTGTCAGAGACCACAGACCTGTCAGAGGCCCTAGACCTGTCAGAGACCCTAAACCTGTCAGAGACCCTGGATCTGTCAGAGACCCTATACCTGTAAGAGACCCTAGACCTTTCAGAGACCCTAGACCTGTCAGAGACCCTAGAACTGTCACAGACCCTAAACCTGTCAGATACCCTAGAACTGTCAGAGAATCTAGACCTGTCAGAGTTCCTAGAACTGTCACAGACCCTAAACCTGCCAGATACCCTAGATCTGTCAGAGAACCTAGACCTGTCAGAGACCCTAGACCTGTCAGAGACCCTAGACCTGTCAGAAACCCTAGACCTGTCAGAGACCACAGACCTGTCAGAGGCCCTAGACCTGTCAGAGACCCTAAACCTGTCAGAGACCCTGTATCTGTCAGAGACCCTATACCTGTAAGAGACCCTAGACCTTTCAGAGACCCTAGACCTGTCAGAGACCCTAGAACTGTCACAGACCCTAAACCTGTCAGATACCCTAGAACTGTCAGAGAATCTAGACCTGTCAGAGTTCCTAGAACTGTCACAGACCCTAAACCTGCCAGATACCCTAGATCTGTCAGAGAACCTAGACCTGTCAGAGACCCTAGACCTGTCAGAGACCCTAGACCTGTCAAAGATACTATTGTGCTGCTATTTTGAATACAATGATGGAGGTCAACAATAAAAAATATCAATAAATACAACCAGTTATGTAATTAACAATAATAACTTTAAACAACTTTACATATCTTAATTTATTGTTATGTCGATTTATTAATAAGGTTCCTGAATAGAAATTGACCCAGCTAATATTAATTTAATAATTCCCGAATTTTCAATTTTCAGAAAATGCGCGATGATTATTCACATTCACTCCAACTTATATTTAATTGGATAATAGCAAAGGGATGGAACACCATACCATACAGAGTCCGGTATAACATTCACAGGTGAAGAGCCAATTAGTAGTTAAACGGAAAAAAATATATTAAAAAAGTCAAATGTAATTCTAAATAATAGATTAATTTCTCGGCTACATAACTTGCGTCACTCGATGTGCATTCACTATCTGGATGGCACGATGCCATTTGTATATATATTTTTAAGTATGGTCTCCTTTTACCTGTTTTGTACACTTGCAATTACTTTCCTCGTCTTTTTATAAAAGAGCCAATTGTTTGCATTGCTTGACATCTAGGCCAGAATGGTTTGATAACATCAAACATTCCTTTTTAAAATCCTATACCGTTTAGAAAGTATGCTTACATACTTAACGACATTTAAATAAATACACACTTCACAATTGCTTTATAAGATAGGAGAAGATATTGTATTTCATTTAATCATATCATACACTTAAGAAATATAATGAATATGACATCATTATCCTCTCCCCGTTAAACATAATAAGTGCACCTTCATATCGACAGTCTCATTTAAGTGGGGTGGATGTGCTTGCAAAACATTTGTTTGATCAAAAGAATTAAAAATATCTTTTCCACAATAAGTTATACTACAAAGATCTAGTTCCTTTTAAATAGATTGGTAAAAAAATACTTTGTAATATGACTCTTCAAGTGAGAACTGAAAGACGAAACTCCTGTGCAAACATCTCAACATACCTACGCGCCGATATGTAAATCTATAGACCCTGGACAATTGAATCATCCAATCAATGACTCTTCATCTGCTATTGGGAAATTCTGGTGAAATGGAAATTGTCTCCCCTGTTTTATAATGTCTGAGATAGACTAAATATTAAAAGTGATTGCATCTTTTGTTTTAGGTACTACCATTATAAACAAAACCAGTAAAATGCTTATCAAGATATATAGCTTAAACAAGAAAGATGACCCCAACGCCCCTCTCAAAGAGCATAAGCATAAAATAGAGTTATCCAAACAGACAGACAGACAAACAGACAGATAGACACAGAGACACAGAGAGACAGAGACACAAAGACACAGAGACACAGAGAGACAGAGACACAAAGACACAGAGACACAGAGAGACAGAGACACAAAGACACAGAGACACAGAGAGACAGAGACACAAAGACACAGAGAGACAGATGAGGGGATGTATGCATCCAGATCCATTCAACTTTATCGCAGTAAATACTAGATATATATATATATATTTACACACATTAAGGGAACCCAACTTCGACCTAAGCATTCAATAGATAAAATTTACTTTACAATCTTAGAATTTTTAAGCTTACATGTACATGTATATTTTTTCACAAATTTACCCTTTCACCTGGTTGCTGGAGGGGGATTGCATCCCCCATCCACCCTACTGGATCCATCCCTGTCTTAAAGTACACAAATTCTCAATTTTAGAACGTTATTTATGTGTGCAAATTGGAGACAATATAGATGGAGTGTTTTGTAATTTTTCTGTGCAATCGTTGCGCTAACCGTAAAATTATACGCAGGAATTGGCATGCATAGGTGGTTTGCAATAATTGTGTCCAGCGTTTATGTAAATTTATTGATGGCATATGTCTTACATGGATTTATCGCTATATAGAAGGGAAAGATAGGGTGACTTTATACATGAAATACTTAAGATAATAACGTAAGGAGAGTTTAGATTTAAAATAACAAAAGGCTTTCAGTAAAATGCACCATAGCATATTGGTGAGCCTCCCATCCTAGTCTATGCGACTACATAATGTTCATAGGTCACATTCTGTGAATGGGTAAAACCTCTGTATACTTGGGTTGTATAAAGAATATGTCACTCAAAATTGTCATTGACATATGCAGTTATTCCATTTATCAAAATGGGATCAATTGTTAAGTTACTTTGACCTTACAGCATAAAGTACACATGAAGTAGGCTGCCATACCTTTCTAACGATCCCACTGTGGAAGTAGGGTTCTGAGCTCTCTTTTCAAGCACATATATAGTTTGAGTAAAATTAATTTAATACACAAAGAAACATTAGAATAAGACATTTAACTTGCTTTGATAGCAGCTGTCTTTACCGAACGTGTACCAATACTCTAACCGATGGCGTTATGTAGTTTCAGACAGGAGCACGCAATAAAAAATGATCAGAAATTAAAAAACGGAGAAATAACAAAAAACATTATTTGTGTGGTAGACTATGAGAATTATTTCTTATGAATCGAAATTGCCTTGTTAACTTAACAATAATATAATAACTTAACTTAACAATATTCCTGCTTTTAAAACGTAGAACATTGCACACATTCTTGCAGCTGTATTGATTAATATATTGTTCTGCTTGCCATTGTCAACCTTGGTAAATACGTTTCATATTACATATGAGGTTTAAATCTCAGTGTAAATTCTAAATAAGTAAATACAAACTCATATGATTTTTTTTTCTGTTATGAGTTTAATGTCTTGACTCTATGCTCAAAGCTATGCCTATTGTCTATTTGTAAGTTGATTTAATTGTTTTGTTATAACTATGTATAACGCTTTGTTTTTTGTTTTTTTGTTTTTTTATTATTATCACGTAACATCTTCAATGTAACGCATTGTAGTGTGTAAATTATAGTTCTTTTTAAATAATGTATTATATTGTTCTTGTATTGTACATATACATTATGCTCTCCAGTATTTGGAGGTAATAAAAGATATCTATCTATCTAAGGAGGTAATTAGGATATTTTTATTATCCAAACCCAACCCCTTTCTGCAAAATGACATGAATTTGTATTTACGATAAAACATTCCCACCGTTTCGGAATTCTATCTCTATTGTTTTTGGTGTTTTCTTTCAGAGCTAGCTGGATGTGCTTTAGAAAGTACAGGCATTGGATTTCTTGTCCTTCACAACAACTCAAAAGTAGCTGGACACATTTTATAAAGATGAAACAGAAAAAAGGCATCTGACTTCGATGGGATAGAGCAAGGTTTTGCATTTCTGTTACTCGCATGACTGCACGAGGTCTTTATGCTTAAACCTTTTGGTCTCAATTGCATTTGCAGTTGACTTAAGATACATGTCAGAACGCAATGTTTCTCCCACACAATCGTCACTTTTCCGTGTCACGTGATTTCTGAGCTGCAGTATGTCAACATTTCTCCGGGTTAGTGGAATTGTTTTTCAGATTGGCAGAGAAGTAGACAAATTGAGTCGCTTTCGGGCTTTCAATAATAAGGTTATAAAGCCATCCTTGGTTGGCATATATCGCCATAGCATACTCGTTCAGAAATCCTGGAACAAGAAAATTGCAAAAACTGCTATTTGTAAACAATTGAACTTAATAAAAGTTCTACATCTGAAATCAGCAACATTTAGTAGGATAGTATGGCAAAATGACTACAAAAGGGAAACACTATCTAGATGCCTTGCCGAAGTGGCAAACTTTGTATCTATATTACCTTTTCATGATATTGCTGCTGTCAAGTTTTGTTGTTGTTAACAGTATTTTGTCAAGTCAAACGGTACACGTGCATGATATTTGAGGTCGTGTTTGTGAATAGATTGTTTTATATGGAGAAAATACTTAAAACCGGAATTTCAGCTGTGTGCTTTACTTCCGTTATTTCACAATTTCTGTCGCGATCGTATCCTATGTGAGCGGTTTAAGAAAACTAAACTTTAAACCCCTGAACATATTTTAGAAAAGGACAACAGTTAATTATCATTTTACTGTCTCCCATCCACCCACCATTATCATAGCTATCGTTATCAACAACAATGACAACATCCAAATCAAGATAAGCATACTTTATTCTAAATCTTTAAAGAAATTTCCCATTACAACAACACTGAATGAATAGACCCGTTGACCAAATCGTGGTATTTTGGCTATTACATTCATGCGCTGGCAAATTGACTCCGTTGTTGACATATTCATTATATGTTAAACGCTTCCGGTGAACTTAAGATCAATTGTGTTGTTAAAATACCGCCTTGTTGACAGTATTGGACGATGGGATGAGTCACATTATGCAATCAATGCATCTTTAAATGGTCATTGTTTGGACCTTGCTCGGTGTTATGTATCCTACATATTGTTAATTGTTCATTTACGACCAGGACCGTCATTCAACATCGGATTTATTTCGCTTTTGTTTTTTCCTAAAAAGCATTCAGCCAGGAAGACAGTGTTGATTTGAAACATATATAGTGTCGCCATCGCAGTGATAGCATTTCCTGATAATTTGCCGTATTAAGCACGGTATCACGCCCTGTCGCAAAATTCCGACGTCACCATGTCCTGGGTGTAACTAATGAAGCTGCGGCAAGTACATTTGACCAGATACTGGCCTGCGACAACAAGAAACAATGCAACATTGACCCATTATCCAGTTGTTATCATAGCCCAAGTGTGTCAACATCAGACTGACCGGCTAGTCTGTGTGAAAGCACTTAAAGTAGTATGTTCACTTATTGCTTCTAAACATTGCTGATAATAAAATGTTCCAAACATAGCTGACAATAACAGGTTCTACACATAGCTGACAATAAAATGTTCTACACATAGCTGTCAATAACAGGTTCTACACATAGCTGACAATAAAATGTTCTACACATAGCTGACAATAAAATGTTCTACACATAGCTGACAATAAAATGTTCTACACATAGCTGACAATAAAATGTTCTACACATAGCTGACAATAAAATCACAATAAAATGTTCTACACATAGCTGATAATAAAATGTTCTACACATAGCTGACAATAAAATCTTCTACACATAGCTGACAATAAAATCTTCTACACATAGCTGACAATAAAATGTTTCTGCACATTGCTGACAATAAAAAAATTCTGCACATTTTTATTAACGCATATTCAAACATGACCTGTTGTAAAATATATTTCTGTGTCTTTTCTTTAACGGCTAACATCTGAAGGATAGTCTTGTCCCAAAACAACATTCTAACACGACTTGTGTCAAAAGCCAAATCAAGACTACATTGCCATAAGTCTAGGAATATCTTCCCGAAGTAATGACGTCTACATACCCTGATATAAGGTGTAGGTGCTCTCTTCTTAAAAAAACATATCCCATAGCAAAATGTGTATTTGCATGACATAATGCGACCTCATACTATACACATAGTCTTCTTGAAGGTTATGTTATGTGATCAAAGTACATACGACAAAATCTGACAGTCCCTCAGCTTCTTCAAACATGTCAAACACATTGAACTTTGACTTTATGTCTCTCGTGATCAATTATAATGATGGGCAATTAAATTTCTGTATCAAGGTTACACCAGACCATTTCTATCTGCATTAGCAATGGCCTTGACAAGCTGTCAACACCCTTCAGGCAATGCGTCTGGTCCCAATGTCATCAACAATGGGGCGGCCAACCAGGGGGTACATAGGGCTAAATACGCCTCTTCGCTTTTCGACGCTTAGATTGCAATTTTCCCAGCAGGAAGAATATAAAATGTGTTTTACAAAAGATTGCTTGCTTTTTCAAGATGCACACCCAGCATGAGAAAACGACAACAATGGCATGCATGATTGTAATACATTGTGACAATCAGTTAATGTTTAATTGGAAGTCTTAGGTTTATAATGGTTGGCATGTTTGTCTGGATTTACAGTAATTTTGATCCATTTCTTTACTTTTGTGCCTTTGCGTCGCAGCCTGAACGTAAGCATTTATGCAAGAATGTCTTGTAACTGACTGCAGCGCTGGTTCTAGCTGTTGATGTGTCTGTCATATAGCGACATATCACAACTGATATTTATGTGTAGCAAGTCTGATCCAGCATCGTCGGTAAACATGTCGGGAGTGTTATAGAGACTTGTTATACATGTGTATAGTTCTTAGTCCATAAACAAACGTTTAATATGAAGTCTATAAGAAAAGATTGACGCCAAGCATTTAGTTGCGAAAGGTTTCTTGTTAAATTCATATAAAACTTGTATCGTACAAATATGATTAATTATGTCTGAAGAAAACTCCCTTTGCAATTTTAATGATGTAATTAATTAAGTCCTCGCATTATACACGGTTATGATACCCGCGGATAGAAGGGTATTGTAGGGATGTGTGGGATACAGTACCTACTTATGTTACAGGTAATTTGTCATCGCGTATTTATCAAAAGCAGATTACTTTTTAATCCACACTTTAATTTAAAGGCTTCAAAATATGCTGATTATATGTTACCTACATTGTATCATGTTAAATGCAGCATAGTGTTACTTATGGGTTTGCTTCCCGGTTGGGGCGGGAACTTTTGCACGAGAAGATGTTCCAGCTGACGGCAGGTTCTATATAGACACATCTCTGGGGTCTTCCTCCGCCAGCTGTTAGTAAGACGTAGCCAACATGATCATTATTATATCTGTACGATGTATGGCAAAAGAAAAACAAATACGGCAAACCAGTACAGTGAACAATATCACATATAATTCGAAATCCATATTATTTTTTGACATTGACCCATTTATTTATACTTTATTTGTATTTTTTGTTCACAAAAGCTGAAAGCAAACGCCGGTCTATTCTACATTTACTATAATATTGACGAATAAGGACAACCATGTAACGAGTCCCCCCATGTATTGACGACTCTACTGTGTCACCGCTTTAACATCTCCCGTTATCAAGTAGTCACGTGATTCAATCAGGATCTGCTTAAAGTCTCCGTGAACATATATACCTTGATTGATTGTATTGTTTTCAATCAGTAAGAGTTTAGTCGATGGAAGTTACGTGTCAAGACAGACGACAATACATCAATATACACGCAATACATTGTCCCCATTGTCAATGGTAATCAGTTCGACGTTTCTTTTTCATCAGCCGTGTATTGCTTGATGCATACAGCCGTGTATTGCTTGATGCATACATTCAATGCTGGTAAACACTATGTGTATGATCACACAAACTGAACTGTATTGTATGCTATTTCATTGCAGGCAATGTATTTGTTACATTGAAATTAAATAACAAAACGTGTATTCAGTCTTAAAATAGTCAAGTCAAGACCTCTTCACGTTAACGATCTCGCCCCACGCGACAATCACCGCTTACAAGAACTGAAGTATTTGAAACCAAAGAAATGTCAAATCCGCAAGTTGCGGCGATGTTGTGACTCGACTACATATAAACTGTATTTAACAGACACTGCTGACCTTTTCCATGATTCAAGAGTTTTATGAGTTAATTATTCGATTAAAAAAGAGTTATAAAGTAGTATAAATATATGATCAACATACTCGCCAACTCAGAAAACTGACGTATATAAAACAATTGATCTTGAAGCGAGAAGCAGAAGAAACAGCTTAGTGTTTTGGGGTATAACGGAGTTTTAAACGGGAGTGTCCATCTGTTATATTGAGCTTTTTTTGCAAGACCAGCTTGACATCAACACTGAAAATATGTACACGTATTGACAGAGCACATATGCTTGGCCATATTAAACGGCAGCAATCATCTGACCCGAAGCGACCAATCATAGTACGATTCCGAAACTAGAAAAAATAGTATCAACTTATAAATATTTGGGTATTGTTATATTGTCAGGTGGAAGTTACAGACACATGTGCGATACCTTGGCTAGCCAATCAATGAAAGCTATATTAAAATTGAAAAAGCACCTAAATAAGTTTGTAGACATGAAAGTATCTCATAGGATAGAACTCTTTGATAAGCTTATACTTTCTATACTTAACTACGGTGCTGAGATTTGGGGCAGCATTGAAGCAATGCAAATTGAAAGGATACACTTAAAATTCTGCAAACAAATACTTGGCGTAAAAATTAAAACACAGAATAATTTTATTTATGGTGAATTAGGAAGAACGCCCCTCAGACAACAAAGAATAGTAGCAATGATCAGATACTGGTTAAAAATTACCACAGGCAATGAGACAAAGTTGATCAAATATGCATATAATATACTATTGGAAATATTCCCAAATAATGCTAATTGAGCAAGTGTAATAAAACAGATTCTAGACACCACTGGCTTTAGTGATGTATGGATGTATCAAGTTGTTAGCAGAGTTAATGTTTTTATGGCTTTATTTAAGCAAAGATTAAATGACTGTTTCAAACAAGAATGGCTAGGAAATACTACCGACTCACCAGGAGCAAATACATATAAAGAAACATCTTTTTGTTCCTTTGGTTATAAGACATATCTAGACAATATTACAACTACACACTTCAGAATTGAATTAACACAATTGAGACTCTCTTCACACAGACTACGAAAAGAGACAAGACGCTGGAAAAAAAACCCTCTTCTAGACCTTTTCATGAAAGAATATGCATAATCTGTTCTAAATTGGAAGATGAATATCATCCATCTATCTATCTATCTGCCTGCCTGCCTGCCTGCCTGTCTGCCTGCCTGCCTGCCTACCTACCTACCTACCTACCTACCTACCCACCACCCACCCACCTACCTATCTACCTACCTACCTACCTACCTACCTACCTACCTACCTACCTACCTACCTACCTACCTACCTACCTACCTACCTACCTACCTACCTACCTACCTACCTACCTACCTACCTACCTACCTATCTATCTATCTATATATAATATGTCGATTCGTACAGTTTTTACAAAATTAATGACGACCTTACCATTTAGCTTTTTTTGATAAGTGTACGTGTATTTATATTTATCTCGAAATCTGAATGAAGTGAGGTTTCTATAGAAAAACAAAACATACAGTATTACACAAGTATTATATATTAATCATTACAGTATTACAGAAATCACAATCGGAAATAAAACTAACACATCACACCAATTAAAATTTTTGCTGGTGTATCAAATTTGAAACTAAGTGTTTTAAAATGCAAAACAGATACAATTAAAGGAAATTAAACACGAACGGTCGATTAAAAATGACTTCAATTAAACGATATATAGTTTGTTGTTCTAATGCTGAAAATTAAATTTGCAAATAATTGTGTGATCATGGCCTTGAAGACAAAACAACAAACAAGTTGATGGTCCTATAATAGTTGTACGCCCCAAACGGAAAATATATGTTTGGAAGTTAATGCGTATCATGCGTTAAACATTAATCACAGTCCTTGATAACATAAGGTTACATAAAACATATATGCGTCTCTAATGTCACATTCTAACAAGGAAATGTGCAAGTTGAAGAAACGGCCACTCTGTTAAAGCTGTTTTTGTAAAATCTCAACGGCTGTTTAACAATTTTTTAAAGAAAATGTTATCATGAAATATAGCCAGATGCAGTGAATTTAATCTAACAACTGTTCGAAGTTATGTCCTGTTTTAAGTCACTTTGATGGCAGAGTCAAATAGCACAGTCAAGTTTGTCCCTTGCATTTTTTACAGGTAAATGACACGGGTAGAACTTCGAACGAACCTAATCTCCTAAAGAGTACTTTGTTACATAAACAAATGAACGGCCTGCAACTTAGCCGCCATATCCCGTTGGTATAGGTGTCGGTCATGGCCCGGCCACCAACCCAGCCGCCATGTGCCGTTTGTATATGTGTCGGTCCTGATTCTGCCAGCAACCTGGCCGCCATGTCCCGTTGGTATAGGTGTCGGTCATGGCCCGGCCAGCAACCAAGCCGCCATATACCGTTTGTATATGTGTCGGTCCTGATTCGACCAGCAACACGAGCCGCCATGTCCCGTTGGTATAGGTGTCGGTCATGGCCCGGCCAGCAACCAAGCCGCCATATACCGTTTGTATATGTGTCGGTCCTGATTCGACCAGCAACACGAGCCGCCATGTCCCATTGGTATAGGTGTCGGTCATGGCCCGGCCAGCAACCCAGCCGCCATGTGCCGTTTGTATATGTGTCAGTCTTGATTCGGCCAGCAACCTGGCCGTCATGTGCCATTGGTATGTGAGTAGATCCTGATTTGGCCAGCAACCTGGCGTCATGTGCCATTGGTATGTGAATAGATCCTGATTTGGCCAGCAACCTGGCGTCATGTGCCATTGGTATTAATGTCGGTCCTGATTTGGCCAGCAACTTGGCGTCATGTGCCATTGGTATGAATGTCGGTCCTGATTTGGCCAGCGACCTGGCCGCCATGTGCCATTGGTATTAATGTCGATCCTGATTTGGCCAGTAACTTGGCGTCATGTGCCATTGGTATAAATGTCGGTCTTGAATTGGCCAGCAACCTGGCGTCATGTGCCATTGGTATTAATGTCGATCCTGATTTGGCCAGCAACCTGGCGTCATGTGCCATTGGTATGAATGTCAGTCTTGATTTGGCCAGCAACCTGGCGTCATGTGCCATTGGTATTAATGTCGATCCTGATTTGGCCAGCAACCTGGCGTCATGTGCCATTGGTATGAATGTCGGTCCTGATTTGGCCAGCAACCTGGCGTCATGTGCCATTGGTATGAATGTCGATCCTGATTTGGCCAGCAACCTGGCGTCATGTGCCATTGGTATTAATGTCGATCCTGATTTGGCCAGCAACTTGGCGTCATGTGCCATTGGTATGAATGTCGGTCTTGATTTGGCCAGCAACCTGGCGTCATGTGCCATTGGTATTAATGTCGATCCTGATTTAGCCAGCAACCTGGCGTCATGTGCCATTGGTATGAATGTCGATCCTGATTTGGCCAGCAACCTGGCGTCATGTGCCATTGGTATTAATGTCGGTCTTGATTTGGCCAGCAACCTAGCGTCATGTGCCATTGGTATTAATGTCGATCCTGATTTGGCCAGCAACCTGGCGTCATGTGCCATTGGTATTAATGTCGATCCTGATTTGGCCAGCAACCTGGCTTCATGTGCCATTGGTATTAATGTCGATCCTGATTTGGCCAGCAACCTGGCGTCATGTGCCATTGGTATGAATGTCGATCCTGATTTGGCCAGCAACCTGGCGTCATGTGCCATTGGTATTAATGTTGATCCTGATTTGGCCAGCAACCTGGCGTCATGTGCCATTGGTATAAATGTCGGTCTTGATTTGGCCAGCAACCTGGCCGTCATGTGCCATTGGTATGTAAGTAGGTCCTGATTTGGCCAGCAACCTGGCGTCATGTGCCATTGGTATGAATGTCGGTCTTGATTTGGCCAGCAACCTGGCGTCATGTGCCATTGGTATGTAAGTAGGTCCTGATTTGGCCAGCAACCTGGCCCCATGTGCCATTGGTATGTGAGAATCCATTGGACCTCTCAATAAATTATTGACAAAGCCGTCCCTACGAATCAGCAAAACTGACAAAATTGCCAGTACTTGCATCTCTCAGTCAGTGCAATTGATCTTTATCTCTAAACGAAAGCATAAAACTTGTCTTGAACGCCTCCACAGAAGGTTGCTGCAGTTTTTATGGCTAAGAAATACGATTTTGAATGCCTTATCATATTGACAGGATTGTACCGTGACTGCGGAATATGGAGATGCTTGCACATGCCAATATATATATTATGGATCCGCCTCTGTTTTAAGACTTTTGTGAGGATTTTTGAAAAAAATGAAGCAGTTGTGTACGTTCCTAAATTTCTCGAGATCTTGATGAGAGAAAAATAATTATGTTCTTTCAACTACTTGGTGTTATTTTATTAAAGTTTTGATTGAACTGTGGAAAATTAAAACTACGAACTGAATTTAAAATTTACTTTTAGCAATCAAGAAACAAGTTAAACGGCTAAAATGCGTGAAAAGATTGCAACAGGTAAACCCATTCTTCATTAAGGTACAACACCATACATAAACAGGTAAACCCATTCTTCATTAAGGTACAATACCATACATAAACAGGTAAAACCGTTCTTCATTAAGGTACAACACCATACAATAAACAGGTAAAACCGTTCTTCATTAAGGTACAATACCATACATAAACAGGTAAAACCATTCTTCATTAAGGTACAACACCATACAATAAACAGGTAAAACCGTTCTTCATTAAGGTACAACACCATACAATAAACAGGTAAACCCATTCTTCATTAAGGTACAATACCATACATAAACAGGTAAAACCGTTCTTCATTAAGGTACAACACCATACAATAAACAGGTAAACCCATTCTTTATTAAGGTACAACACCATACAATAAACAGGTAAACCCATTCTTTATTAAGGTACAATACCATACAATATACAGGTAAACCCATTCTTCATTAAGGTACAACACCATACAATAAACAGGTAAAACCGTTCTTCATTAAGGTACAATACCATACAATAAACAGGTAAACCCATTCTTCATTAAGGTACAATACCATACAATAAACAGGTAAACCCATTCTTCATTAAGGTATAATACCATACAATAAACAGGTAAACCCATTCTTCATTAAGGTACAATACCATACAATAAACAGGTAAACCCATTCTTCATTAAGGTACAATACCATACAATAAACAGGTAAACCCATTCTTCATTAAGGTACAATACCATACAATATACAGGTAAACCCATTCTTCATTAAGGTACAATACCATACACTATACAGGTAAACCCATTCTTCATTAAGGTACAATACCATACAATAAACAGGTAAACCCATTCTTCATTAAGGTACAATACCATACAATAAACAGGTAAACCCATTATTCAATAAGGTACAATACCATACAATAAACAGGTAAACCCATTCTTCATTAAGGTACAATACCATACAACAAACAGGTAAACCCATTCTTCATTAAGGTACAATACCATACAACAAACAGGTAAACCCATTCTTCATTAAGGTACAATACCATACAATAAACAGGTAAACCCATTCTTCATTAAGGTACAATACCATACAATAAACAGGTAAACCCATTCTTCATTAAGGTACAATACCATACAATAAACAGGTAAACCCATTATTCAATAAGGTACAATACCATACAATAAACAGGTAAACCCATTATTCAATAAGGTACAATACCATACAACAAACAGGTAAACCCATTCTTCATTAAGGTACAATACCATACAATAAACAGGTAAACCCATTATTCATTAAGGTACAATACCATACAATAAACAGGTAAACCCATTATTCAATAAGGTACAACACCATACAATAAACAGATAAACCGATTATTCAATAAGGTACAACACCATACAATAAACAGGTAAACCCATTATTCAATAAGGTACAACACCATACAATAAACAGGTAAACCCATTATTCAATAAGGTACAACACCATACAACAAACAGGTAAACCCATTATTCAATAAGGTACAACACCATACAATAAACAGGTAAACCCATTATTCAATAAGGTACAATACCATACAATAAACAGGTAAATCCATTATTCATTAAGGTACAATACCATACAATAAACAGGTAAACCCATTATTCAATAAGGTACAACACCATACAATAAACAGGTAAACCCATTCTTCATTAAGGTACAACACCATACAATAAACAGGTAAACCCATTATTCAATAAGGTACAATACCATACAATAAACAGGTAAACCCATTATTCAATAAGGTACAACACCATACAATAAACAGGTAAACCCATTATTCAATAAGGTACAACACCATACAATAAACAGGTAAACCCATTATTCAATAAGGTACAACACCATACAATAAACAGGTAAACCCATTATTCAATAAGGTACAATACCATACAATAAACAGGTAAACCCATTATTCATTAAGGTACAACACCATACAATAAACAGGTAAACCCATTATTCAATAAGGTACAACACCATACAATAAACAGGTAACCCATTCTTCATTAAGGTACAACACCATACAATAAACAGGTAAACCCATTATTCAATAAGGTACAACACCATACAATAAACAGGTAAACCCATTCTTCATTAAGGTACAACACCATACAATAAACAGGTAAACCCATTATTCAATAAGGTACAATACCATACAATAAACAGTTAAACCCATTATTCATTAAGGTACAATACCATACAATAAACAGGTAAACCCATTATTCATTAAGGTACAATACCATACAATAAACAGGTAAACCCATTCTTTATTAAGGTACAACACCATACAATAAACAGGTAAACCCATTATTCATTAAGGTACAATACCATACAATAAACAGGTGAACCCATTCTTTATTAAGGTACAACACCATACAATAAACAGGTAAACCCATTCTTCATTAAGGTACAATACCATACAATAAACAGGTAAACCCATTATTCAATAAGGTACAATACCATACAATAAACAGGTAAACCCATTATTCAATAAGGTACAATACCATACAATAAACAGGTAAACAACAGGCATAAATATCATCGGCGTCTGTGGTTTAATTTATAATTATTACAACGTCAAATGTGACGCTCATAGTTGTCATAATTCATCCTTATTCTTTTTCTTAAATTATGTAGCCTCATTAAGATTTTATGAATTATGCTTGAACTTAATATGCATGGTGGTCTGTAGGGTATTATCTCGAATCAGTTCTGTTGTGGATGATAGTGTGACAGTGTTCATGGTGTTATAAAACATAGCCTCTTTAGTGACCTAACCCGTACCAATTATATTGTATAATTATATTGCAAACTGAGTTAAAGTTGTCTTGGTTTTAATTGTTTTATAACCCATAAATTATCCTTGGTCATTTTCTAACATCGACATGCAAATGTGCCATTCATTTACAACCAAGAATTGTGTATAGTTGTTTACATAGAAACAATACTTCCCCAAAATACAATATTTCATTATGTCACTACTTTCTTTTAATGACGTAATTCCCGGAAACACAGGGAACATGTTCACGACACTTCCCGATGCCTCCCGACTCCTCCGTGACGTTACCGAAGATCCCCGGAAACACAGGGAACATATTCACTACGCCTCCGAAAGTGGACTGGGAGAATATTACTCAAACAAAGAGGCCAGTTGGGGTGGGCATAAGCTAAAACTGTCCGCGAAATCAACACCAGAACATTGGACATTATTCTATAAGGGTCTGAGACAGTCCAGTAAATTGTTATTTAAAATTGACTTCCTAGTATAAATCAGCTCTTTTCTTTTGTGGTGGCCTACTTTATTGTAGCATTTAGATGAAGCAAGTACATTTTGTTATACATCGTACATATACTAAGAACGATAACTTGCTGACTATAATTACATTCTAACTATTTAGTTATGTTTTTAAAGCCAACGAATATTATGATTAAAACATATGTGCTTAATCTTCCCATGGGAAATTATAAAACTAATTTATGAGAGTCCTGATTATTTAATAAAAAAAAGATCGTTTTATTCTCTCGAGAACACCACGACAACGCCACTTGATACACTTCTTCGATATGACAGCGAACACACTTTATGTTTTATTTATTATTATTTCTTATTTTTAAAGATTTTTATCAACATTAAACTTGTTTATTTCTGGCCAACAGGAAAACTTTCTCCAGTAAATACAGCGCAGTTAAATATGAGTCAGCCCATTGTACGGTAAACTGCAGTAACAACAGTTTTGTCATAGGGAAATAAAACCCAACGTTCATGATGTTTAATGCGATGTTATCTGACAATTTTATTAACATTTTACCGTCATAAATATGTTTTTACAAGACACAACATTGCCCCACATAAGAATCTGATTTAGCAATCTCATATTCCTTCACACCTTTTTGTGTATTGTCCATGGAAATAGAAGTTAGTGTTTGTAGAAGATGATACCGTCGCATAATGAATAAATTACGATAATATCTCTGACTATCAATTAACCATTAAGTAATGTGCGCTGAGTATTGATGAATAATTGACGGGGATTGGTCAAAAGATCTGAGAGAACATACAAGTGAAATTGGTTTATCTAAATAGCGAGACTGGACATTTTAGATAGCTTGATTAGTGGTGCAAAGAAAAGCTTATCATTATCCTTATCGGTAAAAAATAATATATTCTATTTTATTTAATCAGATATGTTATGCCTAAAAATGTACTCGCCTCCTGATCCTAATATTGGTTAAATGTACTTCATTTTTTTCATAAATAATAAATTACCTTCTTTTCATTTAAACGATTTACAGTGTCCTCTTTTGTTGCACCATGCACAGTGGGCTATATTATATGTATTTGATTAAACATCAGATTGTTTTCAATAAAATGACTGATGTCTAGAACAAGTGACAGTTTACCATGTTTATGTTTGACTTCGCAAACGTGCTTATGTACTGTGTCGAACACTGCGTTCTTAAGTACAGTAAAGATAGGCTAAACTTAACATCAAACGTGAAATGAGCATGCTAGCTAATATGCGGAAAATGTGACAATGACTGATTCATTTACATTTTTATAAACGTATAAAGCACAATGAATTAGGGGGAGATATAAACGGCATTATCAAGACCTGCCGTTGTTATTACCATGCAAATCTTCGTCGCGTGCAGTTATTATGGAGCTGTGTTTTCGACACTCTCATGTGAATAACTGCTGTTTACCATGACGCTTGAACACTCGAAGTGTTATACAGCTGTCTACCCATATAGGGGTTATTTATATATGAAAACAAACGATTTTATTGTAATATCATGTCGGCGTTTGACTCAGTAAGCGTTGCCATGGTAACTAGATGACGATCTAGACCAGCAGTAACTGTAAACTCCCGCTGATCTTCGAACTGATGGCGAGGTTTGAGAGGCTGACATATACATGTAGCTGTAACTGTGCAGGATAGTGCTGGTTTCAATTATAATGACAAGGCAATGATCAAGCTTGCTGTCATAGTTTAAACTTGTTGGGCATGTTTGTCGTAAATTCAATTGATTTAGTGTTGTTGTTTTTTAAATTAATCATAAACTGATAAAACGGGGAGTATACATTGAAGTGTGTAAATAATGTGGCTTTAAGGTTTACGCATGGATGGTTTACTTATTTCTGAATATCTTCATTAACATTTTATGGGCTCTGTTAATGGTTTGCGTGCATTATCCCTTGTGTTAAGCGTATTGACTGAAATTTGCAGCAAAAACCTATTAGGTCACTTTCGGTGAAGCTTGTCAATTGCACGTATGTGTAAAACCCACAAAGCTCGATGTCACAATGTTAATAAAGTGCATGGGTAATCTACAACAATTTTTTTTTTACAGCATACGTGTACAAGAATTGGAATACAAACTACCGTATCTTCAGTCATGATGTTATAAAAAATATGTATACGGGATTCATTTGCAAAGTCATCGCATAAAACATCCTATTTGCGACCGTATTCTTGAAATAAACTGGCATATTTTGGTGCATGCAAAGTGATATTACGCCAGTACAGTTTTGATTTTGTCCTGTCCTGTTGACTTTAAGATTCAACACAATAACTGCTTTTGTTTTAAGCAAGTGATTACAAACCTAAGACAACAAATTTAAGATTACAATTCCGTCCACATATTTGCTAAGACTAATCTGACTAAATTTTACTATATGACAGAATTTTTTCATTTGGATATCATTTTTGTTACCGAAATATCGAAAAGCATTATCAAATAAAAAGGCGGAAATAAATAACATGTATGTACGTAAACAAAACAACACAACTGGTTAAATTTAAGGTATGTTTACGTTTAAGGATTTAAGACAGAAACAAATGTACAGAAAACGACGAAAGGGACGATTTTGTCCGAGTGCCATTCGAATCGTTCGCCTGAATGCACTCCTGTCATCAGAAGAATATGTTTATATCAATAAATTCGATGTTTGTCAGATTGCTATCCAAATATTCTTCTGTTTTTATCACAGTTGACATTTATATAGCAGACACTGAAACAGAGTGTAATACGCTTTATAGTGTCCGCTAATTAACGTCAACGTTGAGATAACAACTGGTATTATCCGTACGAACATGATTGAAAATAATCAACGCTGACAATCAAATAATCTGTGTTCGACATCTCAGCCAGATAGAACTTGGTCAAAGAACTTAAACAAAATACAATTGAAGTGAGATATTGCTTATAGACACAGATTACGTTATATTGCAATGTGTGATTATTTGCTATTTTAGTAAGAAGCAGACCTAAAATTTAATTTAAAGGAAACATACTCTGGTATCCTATGTTAATCTCAACGCATTTGTATTAAAAAGAAACAAGGTCACTATTGAACCTGAGAGACAGATGGGAGATATACACGGACAAATTATATTGAATACTACATTATGCCTCCGTGCGACAACTTGTATCTGTATACACACGAATCTATTTTGATGTAGAGATCTTACATTTATAATCTATACACATTATAATATATAAAAACAAAATGTCTAAAAATACGCAAGAATAAAGCAGCTGTTTGGGTTAACCACTGGAGTCTTGTGTGACATGGCCATACCAGCAGCACCTTGTAACATGACAATAGACTCACCATACCAGCGGCACCTTGTGACATGGCAATATCGTGACCATACCAGTGGCCACCTTGTGACATGGCAATATCATCACCATACCAGCGGCACCTTGTGACATGGCAATATAATAACCATACCAGCGGCACCTTGTGACATGGCAATATCGTGACCATACCAGCGGCACCTTGTGACATGGCAATATCATCACCATAACAACGGCACCTTGTGACATGACAATATAATAACCATACCAGCGGCACCTTGTGACATGGCAATATAATCGCCATACCAGCGGCACCTTGTGACATGGCAATATCGTGACCATACCAGCGGCACCTTGTGACATGACAATATAATCACCATACCAGCGGCACCTTGTAACATGACAATAGACTCACCATACCAGCGGCACCTTGTAACATGACAATAGACTCACCATACCAGCGGCCACCTTGTGACATGACAATAGACTCACCATACGAGCGGCACCTTGTAACATGACAATAGACTCACCATACCAGCGGCCACCTTGTGACATGACAATAGACTCACCATACGAGCGGCATCTTGTAACATGACAATAGACTCAACATACCAGCGGCACCTTGTAACATGACAATATAATCACCATACCAGCGGCACCTTGTAACATGACAATAGACTCACCATACCAGCGGCACCTTGTAACATGACAATAGACTCAACATAGCAGCGGCCACCTTGTGACATGACAATAGACTCACCATACCAGCGGCACCTTGTGACATGACAATAGACTCACCATACTAGCGGCACCTTGTAAAACATGACAATATCATCACCATACCAGCGGCCACCTTGTGACATGACAATAGACTCACCATACCAGCGGCCACCTTGTAACATGACAATAGACTCACCATACCAGCGGCCACCTTGTGACATGACAATAGACTCACCATACCAGCGGCCACCTTGTAACATGACAATAGACTCACCATACCAGCGGCACCTTGTAACATGACAATAGACTCAACATACCAGCGGCCACCTTGTGACATGACAATAGACTCACCATACCAGCGGCCACCTTGTGACATGACAATAGACTCACCATACCAGCGGCCACCTTGTGACATGACAATAGACTCACCATACCAGCGGCACCTTGTAACATGACAATAGACTCAACATACCAGCGGCCACCTTGTGACATGACAATAGACTCACCATACCAGCGGCCACCTTGTAACATGACAATAGACTCACCATACCAGCGGCCACCTTGTGACAGGACAATAGACTCACCATACCAGCGGCCACCTTGTAACATGACAATAGACTCACCATACCAGCGGCACCTTGTAACATGACAATAGACTCAACATACCAGCGGCCACCTTGTGACATGACAATAGACTCACCATACCAGCGGCCACCTTGTGACATGACAATAGACTCACCATACCAGCGGCCACCTTGTGACATGACAATAGACTCACCATACCAGCGGCACCTTGTAACATGACAATATCATCACCATACCAGCGGCACCTTGTGACATGGCAATATCGTGACCATACCAGCGGCACCTTGTGACATGGCAATATCATCACCATAACAACGGCACCTTGTGACATGACAATATAATAACCATACCAGCGGCACCTTGTGACATGGCAATATAATCGCCATACCAGCGGCACCTTGTGACATGGCAATATC
Source organism: Sinonovacula constricta (assembly GCA_007844125.1). NCBI lineage: Eukaryota > Metazoa > Mollusca > Bivalvia > Cardiida > Solecurtidae > Sinonovacula > Sinonovacula constricta. Next base: position 46,597,573 of record CM017571.1, read on the forward strand.
GTGACCATACCAGCAGCACCTTGTGACATGACAATATAATCACCATACCAGCGGCACCTTGTAACATGACAATAGACTCACCATACCAGCGGCACCTTGTAACATGACAATAGACTCACCATACCAGCGGCCACCGTGTGACATGACAATAGACTCACCATACGAGCGGCACCTTGTAACATGACAATAGACTCACCATACCAGCGGCCACCTTGTGACATGACAATAGACTCACCATACGAGCGGCATCTTGTAACATGACAATAGACTCAACATACCAGCGGCACCTTGTAACATGACAATATAATCACCATACCAGCGGCACCTTGTAACATGACAATAGACTCACCATACCAGCGGCACCTTGTAACATGACAATAGACTCAACATACCAGCGGCCACCTTGTGACATGACAATAGACTCACCATACCAGCGGCACCTTGTGACATGACAATAGACTCACCATACTAGCGGCACCTTGTTAAACATGACAATATCATCACCATACCAGCGGCCACCTTGTGACATGACAATAGACTCACCACACCAGCGGCCACCTTGTAACATGACAATAGACTCACCATACCAGCGGCCACCTTGTGACATGACAATAGACTCACCATACCAGCGGCCACCTTGTAACATGACAATAGACTCACCATACCAGCGGCACCTTGTAACATGACAATAGACTCAACATACCAGCGGCCACCTTGTGACATGACAATAGACTCACCATACCAGCGGCCACCTTGTGACATGACAATAGACTCACCATACCAGCGGCCACCTTGTGACATGACAATAGACTCACCATACCAGCGGCACCTTGTAACATGACAATAGACTCAACATACCAGCGGCCACCTTGTGACATGACAATAGACTCACCATACCAGCGGCCACCTTGTAACATGACAATAGACTCACCATACCAGCGGCCACCTTGTGACATGACAATAGACTCACCATACCAGCGGCCACCTTGTAACATGACAATAGACTCACCATACCAGCGGCACCTTGTAACATGACAATAGACTCAATATACCAGCGGCCACCTTGTGACATGACAATAGACTCACCATACCAGCGGCCACCTTGGGACATGACAATAGACTCACCATACCAGCGGCCACCTTGTGACATGACAATAGACTCACCATACCAGCGGCACCTTGTAACATGACAATATCATCACCATACCAGCGGCCACCTTGTGACATGACAATATCATCACCATACCAGCGGCCACCTTGTGACATGACAATAGACTCACCATATCAGCGGCCACCTTGTGACATGACAATAGACTCACCATACCAGCGGCCACCTTGTGACATGACAATAGACTCACCATACTAGCGGCACCTTGTAAAACATGACAATATCATCACCATACCAGCGGCCACCTTGTGACATGACAATATCATCACCATACCAGCGGCCACCTTGTAACATGACAATAGACTCACCATACCAGCGGCCACCTTGTAACATGACAATAGACTCAACATACCAGCGGCCACCTTGTGACATGACAATAGACTCACCATACCAGCGGCCACCTTGTAACATGACAATAGACTCACCATACCAGCGGCCACCTTGTGACATGACAATAGACTCACCATACCAGCGGCCACCTTGTAACATGACAATAGACTCACCATACCAGCGGCACCTTGTAACATGACAATAGACTCAACATACCAGCGGCCACCTTGTGACATGACAATAGACTCACCATACCAGCGGCCACCTTGTGACATGACAATAGACTCACCATACCAGCGGCCACCTTGTGAAATGACAATAGACTCACCATACTAGCGGCACCTTGTAAAATATGACAATATCATCACCATACCAGCGGCCACCTTGTGACATGACAATATCATCACCATACCAGCGGCCACCTTGTAACATGACAATAGACTCACCATACCAGCGGCCACCTTGTGACATGACAATAGACTCACCATACCAGCGGCCACCTTGTAACATGACAATAGACTCACCATACCAGCGGCACCTTGTAACATGCCAATAGACTCAACATACCAGCGGCCACCTTGTGACATGACAATAGACTCACCATACCAGCGGCCACCTTGTGACATGACAATAGACTCACCATACCAGCGGCCACCTTGTGACATGACAATAGACTCACCATACCAGCGGCACCTTGTAACATGACAATAGACTCAACATACCAGCGGCCACCTTGTGACATGACAATAGACTCACCATACCAGCGGCCACCTTGTAACATGACAATAGACTTACCATACGAGCGGCAGCTTGTAACATGACAATAGACTCACCATACCAGCGGCCACCTTGTAACATGACAATAGATCACCATACCAGCGGCACCTTGTAACATAACAATAGACTCAACATACCAGCGGCACCTTGTAACATGACAATAGACTCACCATACCAGCGGTCACCTTGTAACATGACAATATAATCACCATACCAGCGGCACCTTGTAACATGACAATAGACTCACCATACTAGCGGCACCTTGCAACATGACAATAGACTCACCATACCAGCGGCCACCTTGTGACATGACAATAGACTCTCCATACGAGCGGCACCTTGTAACATGACAATAGACTCACCATACCAGCGGCCACCTTGTAACATGACAATATAATCACCATACCAGCGGCACCTTGTAAAATGACAATAGACTCACCATACTAGCGGCACCTTGTAACATGACAATATCATCACCATACCAGCGGCCACCTTGTGACATGACAATAGACTCACCATACGAGCGGCACCTTGTAACATGACAATAGACTCACCATACCAGCGGCCACCTTGTAACATGACAATAGACTTACCATACCAGCGGCACCTTGTAACATGACAATAGACTCACCATACGAGCGGCACCTTGTAAAATGACAATAGACTCACCATACCAGCGGCACCATGTGACATAACAATAGACTCACCATACCAGCGGCACCTTGCAACATGACAATAGACTCACCATACCAGTGGCACCTTGTAACATGACAATATTATTACCATACCAGCGGCCACCTTGTGACATGACAATAGACTCACCATACGAGCGGCACCTTGTAACATGACAAAAGACTCACCATACCAGCGGCCACCTTGTAACATGACAATAGACTCACCATACCAGCGGCACCTTGTAACATGACAATAGACTCACCATACTAGCGGCACCTTGTAACATGACAATAGACTCACCATACGAGCGGCACCTGGTAACATCACAATAGACTCACCATACCAGCGGCCACCTTGTAACAAGACAATAGACTCACCATACTAGCGGCACCTTGTAACATGACAATATCATCACCATACCAGCGGCCACCTTGTGACATGACAATATCATGACCATACCAGCGGCCACCTTGTAACATGACAATAGACTCACCATACCAGCGGCCACCTTGTAACATGACAATAGACTCACCATACTAGCGGCACCTTGTAACATGACAATATCATCACCATACCAGCGGCCACCTTGTGACATGGCAATATCGTGACCATACCAGCGGCCACCTTGTAACATGACAATAGACTCAACATACGAGCGGCACCTTGTAACATGACAATAGACTCACCATACCAGCGGCACCTTGTAACATGGCAATATCATCACCATACCAGCGGCACCTTGTGACATGACAATAGACTCACCATACCAGCGGCCACCTTGTAACATGACAATAGGCTCAACATTCGAGCGGCACCTTGTAACATGACAATAGACTCACCATACCAGCGGCACCTTGTAACATGACAATATCATCACCATACCAGCGGCCACCTTGTAACATGACAATAGACTCACCATACCAGCGGTACCTTGTAACATGACAATATCATCACCATACCAGCGGCACCTTGTGACATGACAATAGACTCACCATACCAGCGGCCACCTTGTAACATGACAATAGGCTCAACATTCGAGCGGCACCTTGTAACATGACAATAGACTCACCATACCAGCGGTACCTTGTAACATGGCAATAGACTCACCATACCAGCGGCAACCTTGTAACATGGCAATATCATCACCATACCAGCGGCACCTTGTAACATGGCAATATCATCACCATACCAGAGGCACATTGTAACATGGCAATATCATCTCCATACCAGCATTACCTTGTAACATGGCAATAGACTCACCATACCAGCGGCAACCTTGTAACATGGCAATATCATCACCATACCAGAGGCACATTGTAACATGGCAATATCATCACCATACCAGCGGCCACCTTGTAACATGGCAATATCATCACCATACCAGCGGCACCTTGTGACATGACAATAGACTCACCATACCAGCGGCCACCTTGTAACATGACAATAGGCTCAACATTCGAGCGGCACCTTGTAACATGACAATAGACTCACCATACCAGCGGTACCTTGTAACATGGCAATAGACTCACCATACCAGCGGCAACCTTGTAACATGACAATAGACTCACCATACCAGCGGCACCTTGTAACATGACAATATCATCACCATACCAGCGGCCACCTTGTGACATGACAATAGACTCACCATTCGAGCGGCACCTTGTAACATGACAATAGACTCACCATACCAGCGGCCACCTTGTAACATGACAATAGACTCACCATACGAGCGGCACCTTGCAACATGACAATAGACTCACCATACCAGCGGCCACCTTGTAACATGACAATAGACTCACCATACCAGCGGCCACCTTGTAACATGACAATAGACTCACCATACCAGCGGCCACCTTGTAACATGACAATAGACTCACCATACGAGCGGCACCTTGCAACATGACAATAGACTCACCATACCAGCGGCACCTTGTAACATGACAATAGACTCACCATACCAGCGGCACCTTGTGACATGACAATAGACTCACCATACCAGCGGCACCTTGTAACATGACAATAGACTCACCATACCAGCGGCACCTTGTGACATGGCAATATCGTGACCATACCAGCGGCCACCTTGTAACATGACAATAGACTCACCATTCCAGCGGCCACCTTGTAACATGACAATAGACTCACCATACCAGCGGCACCTTGTAACATGACAAAAGACTCACCATACGAGCGGCACCTTGCAACATGACAATAGACTCACCATACCAGCGGCCACCTTGTAACATGACAATAGACTCACCATACGAGCGGCACCTTGTAACATGACAATAGACTCACCATACCAGCGGCACCTTGTAACATGACAATAGACTCACCATACCAGCGGCGTCCTGTGACATGACAATAGACTCACCATACCAGCGGCCACCTTGTAACATGACAATAGACTCACCATACCAGCGGCACCTTGTGACATGACAATAGACTCACCATACCAGCGGCACCTTGTAACATGACAATAGACTCACCATACGAGCGGCACCTTGTAACATGACAATAGACTCACCATACCAGCGGCACCGTGTAACATGACAATAGACTCAACATACCAGCGGCACCTTGTAACATGACAATAGACTCACCATACGAGCGGCACCTTGTAACATGACAATAGACTCACCATACCAGCGGCACCGTGTAACATGACAATAGACTCACCATACCAGCGGCACCGTGTAACATGACAATAGACTCACCATACGAGCGGCACCTTGTAACATGACAATAGACTCACCATACCAGCGGCCACCTTGTAACATGACAATAGACTCACCATACCAGCGGCAACCTTGTAACATGACAATATCATCACTATACCAGCGGCATCATGTGACATGACAATAGACTCAACATACCAGCGGCGTCCTGTGACATGATAATATTGTGACCATACCAGCGGCACCTTGTAACATGACAATATCATCACTATACCAGCGGCATCATGTGACATGACAATAGACTCACCATACCAGCGGCACCTTGTAACATGACAATAGACTCACCATACCAGCGGCACCTTGTAACATGACAATAGACTCAACATACCAGCGGCCACCTTGTGACATGACAATAGACTCACCATACCAGCGGCCACCTTGTGACATGACAATAGACTCACCATACCAGCGGCCACCTTGTGAAATGACAATAGACTCACCATACTAGCGGCACCTTGTAAAATATGACAATATCATCACCATACCAGCGGCCACCTTGTGACATGACAATATCATCACCATACCAGCGGCCACCTTGTAACATGACAATAGACTCACCATACCAGCGGCCACCTTGTGACATGACAATAGACTCACCATACCAGCGGCCACCTTGTAACATGACAATAGACTCACCATACCAGCGGCACCTTGTAACATGCCAATAGACTCAACATACCAGCGGCCACCTTGTGACATGACAATAGACTCACCATACCAGCGGCCACCTTGTGACATGACAATAGACTCACCATACCAGCGGCCACCTTGTGACATGACAATAGACTCACCATACCAGCGGCACCTTGTAACATGACAATAGACTCAACATACCAGCGGCCACCTTGTGACATGACAATAGACTCACCATACCAGCGGCCACCTTGTAACATGACAATAGACTTACCATACGAGCGGCAGCTTGTAACATGACAATAGACTCACCATACCAGCGGCCACCTTGTAACATGACAATAGATCACCATACCAGCGGCACCTTGTAACATAACAATAGACTCAACATACCAGCGGCACCTTGTAACATGACAATAGACTCACCATACCAGCGGCCACCTTGTAACATGACAATATAATCACCATACCAGCGGCACCTTGTAACATGACAATAGACTCACCATACTAGCGGCACCTTGCAACATGACAATAGACTCACCATACCAGCGGCCACCTTGTGACATGACAATAGACTCTCCATACGAGCGGCACCTTGTAACATGACAATAGACTCACCATACCAGCGGCCACCTTGTAACATGACAATATAATCACCATACCAGCGGCACCTTGTAAAATGACAATAGACTCACCATACTAGCGGCACCTTGTAACATGACAATATCATCACCATACCAGCGGCCACCTTGTGACATGACAATAGACTCACCATACGAGCGGCACCTTGTAACATGACAATAGACTCACCATACCAGCGGCCACCTTGTTACATGACAATAGACTTACCATACCAGCGGCACCTTGTAACATGACAATAGACTCACCATACCAGCGGCACCTTGTAACATGACAATAGACTCACCATACCAGCGGCACCATGTGACATAACAATAGACTCACCATACCAGCGGCACCTTGCAACATGACAATAGACTCACCATACCAGCGGCACCTTGTAACATGACAATATTATTACCATACCAGCGGCCACCTTGTGACATGACAATAGACTCACCATACGAGCGGCACCTTGTAACATGACAAAAGACTCACCATACCAGCGGCCACCTTGTAACATGACAATAGACTCACCATACCAGCGGCACCTTGTAACATGACAATAGACTCACCATACTAGCGGCACCTTGTAACATGACAATAGACTCACCATACGAGCGGCACCTTGTAACATCACAATAGACTCACCATACCAGCGGCCACCTTGTAACAAGACAATAGACTCACCATACTAGCGGCACCTTGTAACATGACAATATCATCACCATACCAGCGGCCACCTTGTGACATGACAATATCATGACCATACCAGCGGCCACCTTGTAACATGACAATAGACTCACCATACCAGCGGCCACCTTGTAACATGACAATAGACTCACCATACTAGCGGCACCTTGTAACATGACAATATCATCACCATACCAGCGGCCACCTTGTGACATGGCAATATCGTGACCATACCAGCGGCCACCTTGTAACATGACAATAGACTCAACATACGAGCGGCACCTTGTAACATGACAATAGACTCACCATACCAGCGGCACCTTGTAACATGGCAAAATCATCACCATACCAGCGGCACCTTGTGACATGACAATAGACTCACCATACCAGCGGCCACCTTGTAACATGACAATAGGCTCAACATTCGAGCGGCACCTTGTAACATGACAATAGACTCACCATACCAGCGGCACCTTGTAACATGACAATATCATCACCATACCAGCGGCCACCTTGTAACATGACAATAGACTCACCATACCAGCGGTACCTTGTAACATGACAATATCATCACCATACCAGCGGCACCTTGTGACATGACAATAGACTCACCATACCAGCGGCCACCTTGTAACATGACAATAGGCTCAACATTCGAGCGGCACCTTGTAACATGACAATAGACTCACCATACCAGCGGTACCTTGTAACATGGCAATAGACTCACCATACCAGCGGCAACCTTGTAACATGGCAATATCATCACCATACCAGCGGCACCTTGTAACATGGCAATATCATCACCATACCAGAGGCACATTGTAACATGGCAATATCATCTCCATACCAGCGGTACCTTGTAACATGGCAATAGACTCACCATACCAGCGGCAACCTTGTAACATGGCAATATCATCACCATACCAGAGGCACATTGTAACATGGCAATATCATCACCATACCAGCGGCACCTTGTAACATGGCAATATCATCACCATACCAGCGGCACCTTGTGACATGACAATAGACTCACCATACCAGCGGCCACCTTGTAACATGACAATAGGCTCAACATTCGAGCGGCACCTTGTAACATGACAATAGACTCACCATACCAGCGGTACCTTGTAACATGGCAATAGACTCACCATACCAGCGGCAACCTTGTAACATGACAATAGACTCACCATACCAGCGGCACCTTGTAACATGACAATATCATCACCATACCAGCGGCCACCTTGTGACATGACAATAGACTCACCATTCGAGCGGCACCTTGTAACATGACAATAGACTCACCATACCAGCGGCCACCTTGTAACATGACAATAGACTCACCATACGAGCGGCACCTTGCAACATGACAATAGACTCACCATACCAGCGGCCACCTTGTAACATGACAATAGACTCACCATACCAGCGGCCACCTTGTAACATGACAATAGACTCACCATACCAGCGGCCACCTTGTAACATGACAATAGACTCACCATACGAGCGGCACCTTGCAACATGACAATAGACTCACCATACCAGCGGCACCTTGTAACATGACAATAGACTCACCATACCAGCGGCACCTTGTGACATGACAATAGACTCACCATACCAGCGGCACCTTGTAACATGACAATAGACTCACCATACCAGCGGCACCTTGTGACATGGCAATATCGTGACCATACCAGCGGCCACCTTGTAACATGACAATAGACTCACCATTCCAGCGGCCACCTTGTAACATGACAATAGACTCACCATACCAGCGGCACCTTGTAACATGACAAAAGACTCACCATACGAGCGGCACCTTGCAACATGACAATAGACTCACCATACCAGCGGCCACCTTGTAACATGACAATAGACTCACCATACGAGCGGCACCTTGTAACATGACAATAGACTCACCATACCAGCGGCACCTTGTAACATGACAATAGACTCACCATACCAGCGGCGTCCTGTGACATGACAATAGACTCACCATACCAGCGGCCACCTTGTAACATGACAATAGACTCACCATACCAGCGGCACCTTGTGACATGACAATAGACTCACCATACCAGCGGCACCTTGTAACATGACAATAGACTCACCATACGAGCGGCACCTTGTAACATGACAATAGACTCACCATACCAGCGGCACCGTGTAACATGACAATAGACTCAACATACCAGCGGCACCTTGTAACATGACAATAGACTCACCATACGAGCGGCACCTTGTAACATGACAATAGACTCACCATACCAGCGGCACCGTGTAACATGACAATAGACTCACCATACCAGCGGCACCGTGTAACATGACAATAGACTCACCATACGAGCGGCACCTTGTAACATGACAATAGACTCACCATACCAGCGGCCACCTTGTAACATGACAATAGACTCACCATACCAGCGGCAACCTTGTAACATGACAATATCATCACTATACCAGCGGCATCATGTGACATGACAATAGACTCAACATACCAGCGGCGTCCTGTGACATGATAATATTGTGACCATACCAGCGGCACCTTGTAACATGACAATATCATCACTATACCAGCGGCATCATGTGACATGACAATAGACTCACCATACCAGCGGCACCTTGTAACATGACAATAGACTCACCATACCAGCGGCACCTTGTAACATGACAATAGACTCACCATACAAGCGGCACCTTGTAACATGACAATAGACTCACCATACCAGCGGCACCTTGTGACATGACAATAGACTCACCATACCAGTGGCCACCTTGAAACATGACAATAGACTCACCATACCAGCGGCACCTTGTGACATGACAATAGACTCACCATACCAGCGGCACCTTGTAACATGACAATAGACTCACCATATGAGCGGCACCTTGTAACATGACAATAGACTCACCATACCAGCGGCACCGTGTAACATGACAATAGACTCAACATACCAACGGCCACCTTGTAACATGACAATATACTCACCATACCAGCGGCAACCTTGTAACATGACAATAGACTCACCATACCAGCGGCCACCTTGTGACATGACAATAGACTCACCATACCAGCGGCCACCTTGTAACATGACAATAGACTCAACATACCAGCGGCCACCTTGTGACATGACAATAGACTCACCATACCAGCGGCACCTTGTAACATGACAATAGACTCACCATACCAGCGGCCACCTTGTAACATGACAATAGACTCACCATACCAGCGGCCACCTTGTGACATGACAATAGACTCACCATACCAGCGGCACCTTGTAACATGACAATAGACTCACCATACCAGCGGCACCTTGTAACATGAAAATATCATTACCATACCAGCGGCACCTAGTAACATGACAATAGACTCACCATACGAGCGGCACCTTGTAACATGAAAATATCATTACCATACCAGCGGCACCTTGTAACATGAAAATATCATTATCATACCAGCGGCACCTTGTAACATGACAATAGACTCACCATACCAGCGGCCACCTTGTAACATGACAATAGACTCAACATACCAGCGGCCACCTTGTGACATGACAATAGACTCACCATACCAGCGGCACCTTGTAACATGACAATAGACTCAACATACCAGCGGCCACCTTGTAACATGACAATAGACTCACCATACCAGCGGCCACCTTGTAACATGACAATATAATCACCATACCAGCGGCACCTTGTAACATGACAATAGACTCACCATACTAGCGGCACCTTGCAACATGACAATAGACTCACCATACCAGCGGCCACCTTGTGACATGACAATAGACTCTCCATACGAGCGGCACCTTGTAACATGACAATAGACTCACCATACCAGCGGCCACCTTGTAACATGTAAAATGGCAATATCATGACCACACCAGCGGTGTCTTGTGACATGACAATATAATAACCATACCATATCATGGCCATACCGGTGGTGTTTTGTGACATCCCAATATAAAGGCCATAACAGCGGCCACCTTGTGACATGACAATATCATGGCCATACCAGCGGCGTCTTGTGACATAGCAATATCATGACCATACCGGTGGTGTTTTGTGACATGACAATATAATGGCCATACCAGCGGCGTCTTGTGACATGGCAATATCATGACCATGCTAGGGACGTCATGTGACATAGCAAAATGATAACCATACCAGTGGCGCCTCGGACATGGCAATTTCATGACCATGCCATCTTCATTCTGTCCATAACATTAATTACTCTGTTCGGTTTTCGGGTTACTCCAACGAAATTCGTATTACTTCAGTTTTTCACTGAACTCAGCATTAAGCTGGTAAACTAGATGGCATGGTAATGGGCCTGAGTAATAATTTGCTTGCAGTTTATGTTTTATAACGTTTGGTATGATAACATAATGACGTCCTTGCATAAATATTTTATTTACCACCCCCATGTACACTTTGAGCACTTAATTTTGTATGTTAGGGTGTTTAATATATGACTAGCTTGTTTCGTCTTTTTATACCACAACGTCTGTTGACACAGACAACAATACTACACAAACACATACTGTGTAGGCAGAAAGCAACCCAATTATCACAAACGTTCGCAAATATTGTAAGAAAAAATGTACCATAAATATAAAAAGAAAACTTCCTGTATGACCAATACCTGTGTCATGTATTTTTTCCTGACTCCTTTTAAGCTGTCAATCACTGCCGGCATACATAAGAATCCCGGCAACATTCTCACGTAATGTACGACATCCTCGAGTGTAGGGTTTCCGACCTTCAGTGGTATCAACGACCATCGCCACACGCTGGATTGGTCATTTACAACAGGCTGGGTTTGAGGCTTTTCATCGCTGTTTAGAAGTCTTGGTATGAAAACAATGCAGTGTGTGAAGATTGCCTGGATTGATTTTCTTTGACACTTCAAATCGTCTGCTAATTATCGGAACAAGGTTCACGCCTTCTTAACTAACACGGTTACCATGTTAGATATATGGCATAAGGTGAAATCAAAAAGTTATATTTAAACGGATACGTTTTGTACTGTAGTCTCGTTGAAATGGTTTTGTTGACCTTGAAAGCTGGACTGTATAATGCAGGAGTAGAATATTATGCACTGTGCATGTACTGTGTGCGTGTTACCTATATTAAATTACATAGTTAATCAGAAGTGATATTTTAAAACCATTAACAGCATTCACATTTATTTGCATAATTCTGATTTGTAAATTATAGAAAGTCTATCTTCAAAGCTTGACAACAGAAATTCTTTTATTCCGCGCGTGTGCTTTTGTGAGTGCGCGTGCACGTGTGCGTGTGCATGTGCATGTGCCTGTATACATATTCAGAATATATGATCTATGCCTGCTGTATGCAATTCAAATCACGTACCTTATTTCAATCAATAATTGTACATTGATATTTCATAACGTATTAATCCACATATGAGCTGCATGCTCACTGATTAAGATGTGTACATGATTTCTGTATGTCAAAATACCACATATGCATTGTTGGTTATGTTAATTTTCCTTGTACCCGATTCTCTTGTGTTCAACATTATTAAATGTAAAACACTGCAAAGTGTATAGAAAGTGTATATATTGACATCAGCAATTCATTTAAAGAACCATAATTTAAAAAACAAACACGTTGCAAACGAGTTAAAGGGCGATTTTCTATTTTGTTATGTTTGTAAACAAACTTGTATGCAATTATTTTATGATAGGCTTTAGTGTGTTCGTCTAGAATTCTAATGAATGTATTCAGATTTGTAGTCTGAATGACATGGTCAATTTAAAGATGGTAACGAAAGTGTAATAGCAAGCAAAGAAGCGGTAAACCATTAAGTGGTTTGTAATGAAATGTGCTGTCAAATATATTTATATAGATAATATTGACCCTTGTGTGTGCCGCTTTTCATCGCGAAATGGTTTACATAATGCTGAGACAGAATAGTTCGGCTCATTTGAACGCAAATGCATCTAAAGGACAAATAACGTTAATAACCTGGATGACGTATTTGTGTAAACAATAATTGAACCGTCACCTAAACAGCTGAGTCTATGTTCACACAAACACAAACAAAACAAAACGATCGTCACACAATCTGCATACATACCGTACCTAGTTTGAATATTTTGTCGCACATACATAAAAAGATGACATATATTTGCGCAAACGCAATTTGATGTTAACTTACTTAAATCATTGACTTTATTACTTTGGTTAATTTGTTTGAAAACTCACTAAAGAGTCTCTCTCGAACTGAAGATGATAAAATATTTGGAATAAAGAACACGTTCACATATCATGGAGTGATCATGTGATCACACCTTAACAAGACATCAGAGATGCCATGTTTAATCTAGGATTGACTGTGGTTTCAGTTGTGTTTTTGGGGGTCAAAATATTTAAAATGCAAATTAGAATAACCGCGTCTAGGTCGCATTAAGAATGACGAAAATGTGTTGTTGTTTTTTTTCATTTTAAAAAGCAGCATCCGCTATAAATTATTTAACAGCTGAGTTGTTTTACGTTATACTTTTTCACCTAAATGTTATTCGAAAGTAATGCATAAAATCTTAAAATACATTAAGTCAATGATTGCTTGTTATTCAACTGATTAGGTACATTGACATATGAATGTGAAGATTTTCAGCAAATTGTAGAAAAACACACTTTCTTACAATTCCTGCTAGAATTGGGAAATTCTGAAAATTCTGTGAAGAGAATAAGCGTTGCAAGTGACTGTGTTTTTCATTTCTATGTAGGAACATCAAGTAAAACAACAAAAAATTAACAGCTACTTATCTTTAAAACAGTTAAAAGCATTATTCACACATGACTTACATATATCTGATAACTGTTTTTTTTTCCCGTTAATGCTGATGTTATACAAACATCTTGGGTGAGTTTTAGTTTACGCCAAAATACTTTGACAATCACAGGCACTTGTAGGCGTCTAAGGCCAGGCCCCACCCCATGCAGCCTGACCCCACCCCATGCAGCCCGACCCCACCCCCATCATTACCGTCACTATAAGGTCTCTGTTATTAACATTCTAAGGCGTGTGGGTTATTTTAATGTGATGTGAGCAGACATTGTGAAATTCTATGTGTATTAAGAAATCATAAAGATCAAACAGTTGTGTGGTTAGTTTAATTGATAAGAATATCTGTCAAATGGGTTTATGTCAGCTTGGTAACAATGTACGACATTGATATTCTTAATAAAAAATGGAATAAATGATAAAATAAACGTATTTGTAATTTGTTAGGTGTCTAAATCAATGACTTTATGATAAATGGGCGGATTGAATATAAATGTAATAAAATCCTCTTTGATATATCTTTTGGTGTAGTGTTACGTCTCAACGAGTGGTTATTTGTACCCACATGAGTAAGCACTGACTACAGTATTGCTTTAAACATTAAAGCTCAATGACTTTACTATGAACATTAAAACTCAATGACTTTACTATAAACATTATAGCTCAATGACTTTACTTTAAGCGTTAAAGCTCAATTACTTTACTATAAACATTATAGCTCAATGACTTTACTTTAAGCGTTAAAGCTCAATTACTTTACCATAAACATTAAAGCTCAATGTCTTTGCTTTAAGCGTTAAAGCTCAATGACTTTACTATGAACATTACAGCTCAATGACTTTACTATAAACATTATAGCTCAATTACTTTACTATAAACATTAAAGCTCAATGTCTTTGCTTTAAGCTTTAAAGCTGAATGGTTTTACTACAAGCATTTGTGATATTTTGTTTTAAAATATGAGCAACTGGCATGTTACTATTTATACCAAACACCAAGTAAATAGATCGTTTTCCTTATTCTTTTGCTTTGGCTTTCAACTTAAATTGCAAAAATAATGGAACCAGATCGTCTAGCTCCACCTGGGGGATGTCTGGTCAGTCTCTACACTAGCTGCTGCCCTTGTAGAATTAAATGTAGAAACGGTCATTATACAGGAAGTGCTAATTACAAATATGGACTCCAGATTAAAATGTAGACATGGATTTTTAAGCTAAAACTATGCTAAAAATAACAACAACAACAAAAGCATTAACATAATCATCAGCAACAACAGCATCATTGTCATAATCAGCATCACCGCTGGCATTTGCTAAAGTCTCAGACAATTATTTTAACAGCTTTTATCCGTCATCTTAACAATATTTACACTGTTTGATATTTTGTGAGATTTAGTCATTATCATATTACTACTTTTTTCTTTACTTTAATTATGATATCGTTTAGTATAAATAATAAGTTTTTCTGATTATTTGCGCAAAAAGACAAAATGTCGTGGTCTATTTCAACTTGACATAAATTACGATTTGTCCATATGCTGCCATCTCTAGCTACAATATCGCCATCGCTCTATCAGTAAATTATGCAGAGAAAATCTACTGTTCGTGAGAGTTATTCTCGTATATTTCAGTTCGGTGTTATTTTTCAAATATAAGTGAATGTTTGAATGCACATTGAAAATTAAGACTATTTGAACTGCTGTGTTTTATTACCCCGTAGTGCTATGTGGTTAAGAATTTTCCCCATAGACATGCTACACCCATTTGTTCCAGGGATGGATCCAGACTGGGGGATGCAGACCCCCCCCCCCCCCACACACACACACACATCAACCAGGTTAAAAGGTAAAAAAGTAGAGTTGTGAATAAACCCATACATGTAAGTTTAAAAATACTTAGCGCTTTGATATTGACTGCTTAGGTCTAAGTCAAGTTCCCTTACTGTGAATATATATCTGGTATTTACAGCGATAAAGTTGAATGGATCTTGATTAATTCCCCCCACCCCACTAACATTTTCTTGATCCGCCCCTGATTTGTTCCAAAACTCATACTATATGATAGGCCAAATTAGTTTTATTTTAAGATCAGTCTATATTAGCACCACAGAAACACGTATCTTTTGAGTTTTAGCATTTCAATCCAATATTTAATCAAGTCAAACTTTCTATAAACTTGCACAGACAGTCGAGAATGCTCACCATACGATGCATTTACATTTGTCGATTGTTACGAACCTACAAGTTTTCTGCAGAAGTTTGAGTTTTTTTCTCTGAATCTGGTGCTTCGCGATTCCAAACATACAAAAAAAGCAAAGGAAATAGTGACAGAGACTAAGTTACAAACAAAATGTAGGCCTACGGCAGTAGTAGAAAGGTGAATTTTAGGGAACTGTCGGAAAGAAACAAAACAGAGAGCATGTAGAGAATAGGTTTGTCTATACAGACATTACCTAATAGATAATACAACAAGCACGAGATCCTTAACAGGGATTATTTAATTATATTTAAAAATCACTATTTGTGAATATTAATGATGTTTTATATAACCATTTATCGAACTCAATTGTTTGTTCGTCGTTAGATAAAGTAAATTACAATAAAAAAACCCCTCACATACTGCAGGTTAATATCTTATAAATCTATAAAATAAAGTAGAATGTCACGTGGGCTCAATAGTTATCATAAGGGCAATGGCAAATGTAAAATAACTTCAAATATGCGCAATGTCTTGTGTGTAGTAAGTTAATCGAAATGTTTTATCATTATTATGAAACTTTTTTTTTGAAATGCGATACATATGTGCGACACGACCATTACAGTTCCCTTCGTAACGGTGGACGTTCCCGTCCTGCGTCCGACCTTAGGAAAACAATAAGTTGCGGCAACATTGGGCAGATCTTAAAATGTACACATGAAATTGAGAGTGAAACTGGTAGAAATTGAATAATAAAAGTTAAAATGATATCAACATGAAAACGACAAAGTAATCAAGCTTAATGCGTGTATTGTAATAAAACAGATCATTGCTTTATTTAAATGTCACCCTGTATTGAATGATCGCTCAGTACCACGGTACGTCAGTTGTAAACAAACCACAAATATCGCTCACGTATCTATAAGAATCTAACTGTTTAAACCACCTACGCCTTCCTTCAAATCTACGCCTATGGTCAAATATTTAAAAGTACACATACTAGGGAATATATTACTTTTGGTCGTTTTTACAATACCACCATTTATTCGGCCGCACCTTTTTCTACCCAGCTCAATGGACTTAAATTGCGGTTAGAAAACCACCCATGTACAAATATTTAACCCGAGTTGAAAATATATGACATTGCTTAGACTAATTGGTTAATAGGTTTTCGACTAAATGCAAAAAAACAGCAAATTAACAGCACAGAAGGGCTAAAAAAAGGTCGATTGACCTTCACTGATATCTACTGAGTTTTACAACGTTTGTCTTTCCGAAAAAAACATGCAATTGTAACATGTTTTAAAACTTTGGTATAATTGTATATCCCAGTGAATTTTTATATAATCGGCTGCGAGAAATATATCTGTTTACAATACTAATTGCTATCAATAGTCCAAGATAAGTAAATGAATTAAAATGTCATGGTGCCTAAAGCAGAACGAATCCTCTGTTGTTTCTATCTTTTGACCATATCTACGACGTCCACCTTAAAACTAAATAAAGTTTCCATTGTCTTTAATCTTAAAATAAATATAAAAAACACAAAAAAATCAACAACATAAAAACCCACAGAAAAATATGAAAATATACAAATATGTATGCGTTATTCCTCAAAATATACATTAACAAACTTGACCGATTTGATTTGTAAAACCATTCCCCATTTGGAGTGATCTGGTGTCATTTGTGATAGTATAATGTTAATCTATCTCTGTTGCTTATTTGTTTCTGTTGTAAATAAAGTTCTAGTGTTTGAGTATCATAGGAATGTAACAGCAAGTTTGAGTTGGTTAGAGTTTATATCTCGAGATGATTTGCCATAGAAGTGCAGTTGTATTTTTGCATTGATACATTTGATACAGAGTTGAGCTTGTTTGAATGGTTGAGACGAACATGGTAATAAAATGGCTATAAAAACACCCGACGGAGCATTCCCCGGCAAGTCACAGCCGAACTACCACGAGGAATGTAATCCGTCGATTTCTTAAGACGAAGGAGTATATCAAAGACAAAATAAAATGTGCTCGGGGAAACTATTTCAGCAATCAGTTGGTTTTAAATAAGTTTGTTGTTTTTTTTTATCAATTTTAAACACTGCTTCTTCCATTAGATGTTGTTTTAAAGTTGAGTTTTTGTAGCAACTGTATTGTGCATCTATGTTTTTTAAAAGTTTTGCAGTTATGCTTATGCCTTTGTTGTTGTCTCCACTCCATCTGTTGTTGTATTTTGCTGTTGTTGATGGTGTTGTTGCTGTATATGATGTTGACGAGAGTCTTGTTTTGTGAAATGATGTTGTTTTCTATGTTTTTGATGAAGTTAGTTAAATGTCGGTACCTTGTTAAGAAAGAGGTTAACTGTGTGACTAATAATGGTTGTAAGGAACGGTATGATGACTTGCCAAGTGTTCACGACATGTTATCACTGTGTTATCACAGTGTAAACACCCTATGTGTGCATGGGATGTGTTCACCGCATGTTATCGCTGTGTTTTCACAGTATAAACACCCTATGTGTGCATGGGATGTGTTCACCGCATGTTATCGCTGTGTTTTCACAGTATAAACACCCTATGTCTGCATGGGATGTGTTCACGACATGTTATCACTGTGTTATCACGGTGTAAACACCCTATGTGGGCATGGGATGTGTTCACCGCATGTTATCGCTGTGTTTTCACAGTATAAACACCCTATGTCTGCATAGGTTGTGTTCACGGCATGTTATCGCTGTGTTTTCACAATGTAAACACCCTATGTCTGCATGAGATGTGTTCACGGCATGTTATTGCTGTGTTATCACAGTGTTAAAACCCTATGTCTGCATGGGATGTGTTCACGGCATGTTATTGCTGTGTAATCACAGTGTTAACACCCTATGTCTGCATGGGATGTGTTAACGACATGTTATTGCTGTGTTATCACAGTGTTAGCACCCTATGTCTGCATGGGTTGTGTTCACGGCATGTTATTGTCGTGTTACCACAGTGGAAACACCCTATGTCTGCATGGGATGTGTTCACGACATGTTATCGCTATGTCATCACAATGTAAACACGCTATGTCTGCATGGGTTGTGTTCACTGCATGTTATCGCTGTGCTATCACAGTGTAAACACCCTATGTCTGCATGGGATGTGTTCACGGGATGTTATCGCTGTGCTATCACACTGTAAACACGCTATGTCTGCATGGGATGTGTTCACGGGATGTTATCGCTGTGCTATCACAGTGTAAACACGCTATGTCTGCATGGTTTGTGTTCACTGCATGTTATTGCTGTTTTATCACAGTTTTAGCACCCTACGTCTGCACTGGATGTGTTTACGGCATGTTATCACTGTGTTATCACAGTGTAAACACCTTATGTCTGCATGGGTTGTGTTCACGGAATGTTATTGCCGTGTTATCACAGTGTAAACACCTTATGTCTGCATGAGATGTGTTCACGACATGTTATCACTGTGTTATCACAGTGTAAACACGCTATGTCTGCATGGTTTGTGTTCACTGCATGTTATTGCTGTTTTATCACAGTTTTAGCACCCTACGTCTGCACTGGATGTGTTTACGGCATGTTATCACTGTGTTATCACAGTGTAAACACCTTATGTCTGCATGGGTTGTGTTCACGGAATGTTATTGCCGTGTTATCACAGTGTAAACACCTTATGTCTGCATGAGATGTGTTCACGACATGTTATCACTGTGTTATCACAGTGTAAACACCCTATGTCTGCATGGGATGTGTTCACGGCATGTTATCGCTGTGTTTTCACAGTGTAAACACGCTATGTCTGCATGGGATGTGTTCACGGGATGTTATCGCTGTGCTATCACAGTGTAAACACGTTATGTCTGCATGGGTTGTGTTCACGGCATGTTATTGTTGTGTTATCACAGTGTAAACACCCTATGTTTGCATGGGATGTGTTCACGGCATGTTATTGCTGTGTTATCACAGTGTTAACACCCTATGTCTGCATGGGATGTGTTCACCGCATGTTATCGCTGTGTTTTCACAGTGTAAACACCCTATGTCTGCATGGGTTGTGTTCACGGCATGCTATTGCTGTGTTATCACAGTGTAAACACCCTATGTCTGCATGAGATGTGTTCACGACATGTTATCACTGTGTTATCACAGTGTAAACACGCTATGTCTGCATGGTTTGTGTTCACTGCATGTTATTGCTGTTTTATCACAGTTTTAGCACCCTACGTCTGCACTGGATGTGTTTACGGCATGTTATCACTGTGTTATCACAGTGTAAACACCTTATGTCTGCATGGGTTGTGTTCACGGAATGTTATTGCCGTGTTATCACAGTGTAAACACCTTATGTCTGCATGAGATGTGTTCACGACATGTTATCACTGTGTTATCACAGTGTAAACACCCTATGTCTGCATGGGATGTGTTCACGGCATGTTATCGCTGTGTTTTCACAGTGTAAACACGCTATGTCTGCATGGGATGTGTTCACGGGATGTTATCGCTGTGCTATCACAGTGTAAACACGTTATGTCTGCATGGGTTGTGTTCACGGCATGTTATTGTTGTGTTATCACAGTGTAAACACCCTATGTTTGCATGGGATGTGTTCACGGCATGTTATTGCTGTGTTATCACAGTGTTAACACCCTATGTCTGCATGGGATGTGTTCACCGCATGTTATCGCTGTGTTTTCACAGTGTAAACACCCTATGTCTGCATGGGTTGTGTTCACGGCATGCTATTGCTGTGTTATCACAGTGTAAACACCCTATGTCTGCATGGGATGTGTTCACGGCATGTTATTGCTGTGTTATCACAGTGTTAACGCCCTATGTCTGCATGGGTTGTGTTCACGGCATGTTATTGCTGTGTTATCACAGTGTTAACACCCTATGTTTGCATGGGATGTGTTCACGGCATGTTATTGCTGTGTTATCACAGTGTAAACACCTTATGTCTGCATGGGTTGTGTTCACGGAATGTTATTGCCGTGTTATCACAGTGTAAACACCTTATGTCTGCATGGGTGTACATTTGACTGAATAATATTTTTGAAAATGCGCGTAAATTATAGATCGGAATGTAAAAAACAAGACTTAGTTTTCACCTTGTTTCATAATAGAGAACCTCTGAACACTTTTTATTAGTTACACCTTGTTAGTTTCCCATTATGACAGCCTTGTCCCCCAAATACATAGTCCTACATGTAAATAATTAGTAATATTATTATTACAAGCGGTAAATTATCGGTAACCGCCCCAGTATCTTGTTCCTAGGTACAAGTTCCCATTTATTCTTAGGTTTTGAACAAATACACGCCTACTATCAAGGGTATATTGGCCATTTTTGCCATATTGATAGACTCAACTCGAAAATAACACAGAAAATAAAGGCATATAAATGAAATATTCCGAATCTACACATTTGTACATTTCATATCAGTTTACACTGAGTTGGAATGTATATAAGTTACGTCAGTGCTGTAATCGTGCAAGGTGTGAGTGAATATCATTTACCCTCATTTGTCAGGACTCGGCAAGCTAACAATGTCATTTCTACTTTGAAAAAGAAGTTAAATGCATTTGGGAATTTGAGCATGGCACACAAGACGGGTACTGTCTTGTCGAGGCCCAGTTTAGATTTAACTCGCCGGGCTAGTAAATTGTTGTTGTTGTTTTTAACTTTCGAAATTTAAATGCATATAACAGCTTTTTTTAGGTTAAAGTTTAAAAGTTGCCATATATCTTTAATGTTCGTGTCATTTATGTGCGGTTTTCCTCTTAAACCTCTATTAGACTACATTAGTTGTCTTTTACCCTTCTTGCAATTCCTACGCTGTTCTTAATCTGTGTGTGTAATGTCTTGTCACAGAGTTTATTGTCATTTTACAGTCAGCTTGCAGGTTTCGCCATCAATAAAAATATAATAATATTTATTCAAGTGAAAAGATCCTAAAAACATGTTTGACAAAAACTAATATAATAAGACACACAGAGGATCCGCATAATCACATTCTTGACATATTAGCATATATATCAATCTAGTGTAAATACAAATAATTTCTGTGTGACTGCATATAAGACCTTTCTACATTTTATGTATTTAAAGAGGACACCAAACTGAATATTTATAACAATAAAGAATACTACATAGTTCGTTGATTTTGTTATATGTCTCCCATAGTTCGTTGATTATTGTCATATGCCTCCAATGTAAAACTTAGCCATTAATCTTGAGGGAAAAAAAAGAGTTGCAACACCACAGAAAGTTCGTAGATATTGGTGTTCAACTCCCATCAAGTTTTCGTCATGACAGAGAAATGTATTGAGCACTTTTGCCAATAAACACTAATTCCCTGAACAGTGAACCAGTTGTGGTTTATATCTTTTAAAATATTTCCCGTTTTTTAATTTTGCTTACGTATTCTTCCAAAGCAGAAATTTGTGTTTTGTAAGCTCTTGAATGAAGCGATGATGTGTGAAATCAAATTAAAAAATGTCCTGGAACTACATCAATAAGCTGATTTTATGACTTGAACGGCTTTGGTTTGTCTCTATCCGGGACTCTAGCCTACTAGCTAATGTCCTTTTGCTCGACGCCATAGCTCCTGTGAGTATTAGGGTCATATTGTTTTTGTTTTGTTTTGTTACATCGCACCGACACATTTGGGTCATACGTTAGGGCAATAATCCAGAAATATTAGTTACACGTGCTAACAAAAAACACAAAGCGCATTATACACACAGTGTAAATAATCCTGCGATACAAACTTTGTCTTTCCCACCATGCGGATTATATACTGACAGAAAACATATCCATTGTATTTGTGACAATTTTGAAATCAAAGCTTTACTACCCAATGCCGGAATAATACAAAACAAATGCGTTATGAAATTATTTAACCTACTTTGCTACCCCGGGCATGAAGAATAGTGGCAGTTATCTGTTCAATCATCGCCACGTCAGGGCCCTGGTAGGAACCAAGGTACAAATCCACAGCTTTTGTCAGATCGGCAACCTGACAATCGGCGCTGCCGGGGTTAAGGTGTGAAACACATCGACTTAGTCCCAGATCTATATTGCTTGGGTCTAAGTCGTAATGATCGTATTAGTTTGGTGCTGTTGTTGTCTTAATAGGTAATTATGAAAAGATCCACGTGTCCAGATTGGTAACATTTCATATACATCATTTTATAACGCATTTGTTTTGTATTAATCTGGCATAAACCGAGGGTGCATTGCTGTTTTAATCGTTAGCATCAAAAGACAATGATAGCGGAATGTCTTGTACGATTGCCACTAATAAAAACATGATCCAATTTTAATTAGTGCAACATGACTCGTATAGTCAGTCTATACTCTCGAGATGCATGCTGGACGCCACATCGTATTTCGTTTGTTGTTAAGGACATAATCTTGGTTAAGATTATTTGTGTCCGTTAACTGTCTCACAGTTCAATGTCACTTTAAAATTGACAAAACATAAATAAAAAACAAAAAATGCAATTAATTTGTCATGATGTCTAAAAAATTATTTTATTGTTGAAATATAAAGCACGCGAAGAAAGATAAATACGCAAATAAATAAAACCAATACATCGGGGGAAAATAAACACAAAATGCCTGTATTCCAAACACTATGCAAAACTTAACAATGAATACTATCCCGAGGTTTTGATTCAGATCCAAAAATCTACTGGACCGATTTACAAAGATTGATTTTATTGTAAGACCCGATATCTGTACTAATTTCCCCGATATTTAAAAAAAATGAATTAAATCTTTCTAATTCAATAATCCACATCAACGTTTTTTTATTGCACTATATCTTCTATTTGCATATGCGCACAAGAAAACTTTCTTATGCTCTCTGCCACTCATCTTATCGTTTTCTGTCCTATCCTGATGTGCGACTGTGGTTCTACCCTCGTTTATTTGCTAGTTTGTACCGTGTGATCACAACATCAGTCATCATGACACGCCTGACTTGGTCCCTCCTGTTCCAATGGTAGCTGCGAGCCAACAAGTGTCTATTGATTCGTCAAACACCTCAAAACAGACCTTTCTCCCTCTCGTTGACCTCGATTAACAAACCTGTTTCACCTAAATCAGTAGCCTTCCAACTACCTCCAGTCCATATAAGGTATGTATGGAGGTAAAGGAGAGTACTTGAGCTCTCTTTCTCTCTCTCTCGATGCTCTCCCTCCCCGTGATTTCCCAAAGCTCTGGCTTTCACAACGGCCAACCAAGCGTGACACGTGAATGGGCCACAGCTTATTGCGCCCAATACCTGCACTGCTAGATTTTATATAATCCTTACGTGGTGTATAGCTAAATACCTACACAGCTACTGGGCTTAAAGGCAAAAGGAAAATGGTGTTCGGTTAGTCCTCATAGTGGTGAAGAGAATTCGCTGCACCTGTGAAAATAATTGGATATTTGTCGTCGTTCGGGGCTTGAAACACTAGCTCATTAGTGGGAATTGGATTTTATAAGAGGTAAATATGGCATTATTTATTTCGTAATAATATCTTTTGAAATATTGTTACAATACTTGAATGTGGTTTGTATGTTTTATGGTAGACTGACGCATAAAATGTTGTCATTTGGGGGATCCATTGACCTTGATGCAAGTAATCGGATCAAATGACGTTTTGTCATTCTTTTTAGTCGTAAACCCTCTTTGTATTTTAATGTTTCGGTCGTTCGTAGATCCTTTTGCTTACTAGATATTGGTTAGATATATAATTGATTGAAAGAATCTATTTAAAATCCAATTAACACTCGTGATTACTGTATGTTTATGCTGACCAAGCTGGTTAAATGTCAAATTGTTTGTGTTGACAGCACATGATTTCTTTCTACAGTAAAAGGTCGTAGACTAGAGTTTAGTTGACAAGTTATGTTAAGTTCAGAAATGTTTGTACATTTAATCGTCTGTCTGTCTGTCTGTCTGTCTGTTAATCACCCCACCCCACCCCGACAGTATTTCAGTCAGTTATCTGGAGCCGGTCAAGCTAAAACCTATTTGGAAGACATGGATGAATGGAAATACATTGGTTGCCGAAATCGGGTATCCTGGGCTCGATCCCCACACCCCACTCGGCACGAGTTGGTTTTATTATCTACCATCCACTGACTTGTCGAGAGGGGCATTAATATTTCGAAAATAAGTCTTTCATAAGGGCTATCAATTATTGTTGATACTTTCGAATATTTTTAATATAGACTTGCTATGTAGTATAGCTAATGGCGTCTCTCTGTACAGGCGATATGGCGTTTTCTGTTGTACGGATAGACACGTATGAAAGTGGAGTTGTGAATGACAGTTGTCTAACAAAACATTGAACATCACCTGGTATTTTGCCAAGGGCAATAAATAATGTAGTGGACATATATCTAAAACTGGTATTGGTTTTATTACACTGGACACTATTGGCAAACTTGAGTATATATCTATGTACACATGTGTATCATCATAATAAACTTACAAGAAAGAGTACGGATGTAAGATACCCAAGGAGCCGCAGACAGAATGTGTGCTGCAAACAATAAGATGACTATCCTGCGGACAAAACACTCTTATTATAATATCGATTCTTTACATAAATATTTATAGTAACGAACCGTAACTCAGATGTGAACTAGACAATCTGTTACTTTGTTTTCTTTCTTGTTGTCTGGTACATCTGTAATTACAAGGTGCGTTGCTTACATCGGCATACTCGGCTTCTTTTGTTAAACAAGACATCGCCAAACGCTGCGAATTTTTATTAATGCCGGCTACTTTTTATAATTGCATGCTAACTTTTAAATTGCAAGCTAAACTGTTACAAAAAACAACAGAACACTCGGTCCTTTTCTGTAAAAAGGGCCTCACAGAACAACTGCGACATCGTGTTATTGACTTCTACACTATCGTCACCATAGAAATGAATTTCATAAGCACTCAAGAGCAGCGCCAATAGCTAACATTTTGCTACTCGGCCCGGCTGGGGATGTCAATGACAAAGCAATAATTGTTTTAAATGTTATACTTTTATTGTAGAGTGTAGACCAATGCATGAGACTTTTACATTATACCAATATATAAAACATCTACATATACATTATACCAATATATTAGACTTACATTATACCAATATATAAAACATCTACATATACATTATACCAATATATTAGACTTACATTATACCAATATATAAAACATCTACATATACATGATACCAATATATTAGACGTTTACATTATACCAATAAATAAGACATGGTGTCACATAACGCCACTCGGCCAATGGTTATCCACGGGAATAATTCACGTGGTGATGATAGCCTAGTTTAATGACAACAACTTCAGCTACATAAGAATTCTTATTTTTATTGAAAGAGTTATTTTTGTTTCATTTTCCAAAATGAATATTGTCATCACAGCGGATAGGGACCCACACAGCGGATAGGGACCCAAAATAACGCAGCATACATAGGTTTTAGGATTTGTGCGTTGACAAAATGTTGGAGAAGAAACAGTCGAATGCTCCCAAAGTTCTCTTTCACTTATCTTTGTTTCAATCGTGTAGCCCGTAATAAAGACAACACTATGCATTAAAGGGCAAGTTGTCATACTTCAGTATGTTTGTTTGTTGGATTAATCGTCCCACCAACAGTGTTGCATTTAGAGACTTGAAGCAGATATACTGCTGCCCTTAATGTGTATAGCATATCTTGAACACCTGGAATGACACCACACCCACACATAATATCCTGACAGCCGGTCGTGGAACGATCCTCATTTTTGCATGAGCGTTAGAAAGGAAGCTATTCCACTGCCATTCTAACGACATTGACATGTCAAAGCCGGATCCTCCCGTAGCTGGAGCCGACGTTCTACCGATTGCACTACTAGGTCCGGTTAATTTCAATATAAAACTACCTTCTAGCGCTAGCATCTGAGCTTATGGCTCAACTTATGTCGAAATGTTATTGTTGTTTTCAATTTACAAACTGTATGAAAAGGAAACTTTAAAAGAGACTGTCCATTTAACCTGTTTTATAATTGGAATTAAAACCTCTATTATTTAGTCTGTACGGGACCTGAGCCTTGTCTTCTTTTCTTGTTATGTTTTCTTGTTATGTTATAAAACAGAATCAATAGTTGTTTAGTGGGTAAATATTTGCTGATATTAAAATTTATTCAGTATTCTAAGCCGACGGCAACTTCACGTTCATTTGTTGTATATACAACATCAATTCGTCCATTCGGAATTATTTGTTGGTGTGTACTAGCCTTTCAATTTGTTGGCTTGTATCCATTTTACCCATTTAAACTTCTTATACTATTTTAAACTAGATCGCTATGGGTGGTTAAGCAGATCAAACAAGTTTCTACCAGTTTCTTGTTAATGTATAAAATGTCAGCGGTACATGATAAGTAAACATTGAATGACTGTTGATCATTAGATCGATATGAAAATGATGGAAGGAAACCAAGATAGAAGAGTGTACATCAGGAGCTAAAGGAGCAAGAAACAATGATGGCTGGCTTTCATTACGGGAAAAAATCGAAACTTCAGCGAGCAGTGTCCTGGCCGTGACTTAATTAAGCATTTAAATAAATACATGGCCGTCTTTGTACATAGTCCTACAGCCTGATTAAAGTTTGTTCAGTCGGTCAAAGGTGAGCCTGACTGATTGGCCATGTGCAGGCACATGGTTGTTCACTGTGTTATCACATGCTGTTGTTTGTGATATGGTAGCACAGTGAAGTCTACATCATTGCATACATTCTCCGTGTGATCATAACATTGTTTTGAGGAAATGGGATAATGTAAATGAGCTAAGCAAATATATAACATTGGATTTTATCCACCTTTGAACACTTACAAGCTTACTCCTGTTCCCATCGGAACTAGGTCTTCAACATGCAATCTTGCCAATAGGCTAAATTGAACTATTTTCCCCAATTATCCTAAATCTGCTTACAAAGCCCAGGAAATAGTGACATGGTTCATGGTTCGGTAGATGCAGAGGTGGCAGGTTTAATGGAACGATGTTTAATTGTTTGAAAGTAACCTAGAGCATAATTAACATATCGTCTCCTGCAAGGCAAAAGGGAAGATGTGTACATCTATTATAGATGCCCTACGACATTTTGGTTCCTAGATAAGTTTATGAGCATATCGTCTCCTGGAAGTCAGAAGGGAAGATGTGTACATCTATTATAGATACCTTACGACATCTTGGTTCCTAGATTCATGGCAATCAGAAGGGAAGATGTGTACATCTATTATAGATGCCTTACGACATCTTGGCTCCTAGATTAGTGTAGGGACATATTGTCTCCTGGAAGTCCGAAGGGAAGATGTGCACATCTTTTATAGATGCCTTACGATATCTTGGTTCCTAGATTTGGAAGTTTGGAGGTTCCATGTTCTTTTATGGATGCTGATGACGTCTCCTGGTTTTCTATAATCAACATAAAAAAAAAATAATTTAAAAAAAAGCAGACAAATTTGAAAACACTGTGTAGTGTATTATGGGGATAAAATGCATAACTTAATTGCTAAACAACCATTGAATTCTTTAAATAGTTTAGAGCATTGACAAACTGGGTTTGATTTAAATATAGACCGTCTTTAAATATCCAATTTATGTTAATTTCATCATTTGTGTGCATATTTAAGCTAGATGACGAAGTACCATTATATATAAACGTGACACATTTTTGACAAATGCCTTCATTGAATCATTTAAATGGATGGACACACAGACTGTAAATGTGCACCATTATTGCTGTTATAAGAGCGATGGGTGTTTTCTAGAGAGGGTTTAGTTCGAACATATAACCATGCATGTTTAAACAAACATTCTGTAGGAGCACTTCGCGCGCAATAAAGATATATTGTTTTAGTGTAGCTTGCTGCTGGTGTTTTGCTATAGCTTGCTGCTGGTGTTTTGCTATGGCTTGCTGCTGGTGTTTTGCTATAGCTTGCTGCTGGTGTTTTGCAATAGCTTGCTGCTGGTGTTTTGCTATAGATTGCTGCTGGTGTTTTGCTATGGCTTGCTGCTGGTGTTTTGCTATAGCTTGCTGCTGGTGTTTTGCTATAGCTTGCTGCTGGTGTTTTGCTATGGCTTGCTGCTGGTGTTTTGCTATGGCTTGCTGCTGGTGTTTTGCCCTAGCTTGCTGCTGGTGTTTTGCTATAGCTTGCTGCTGGTGTTTTGCTATAGCTTGCTGCTGGTGT
This sequence comes from Sinonovacula constricta, assembly GCA_007844125.1. Lineage (NCBI taxonomy): Eukaryota > Metazoa > Mollusca > Bivalvia > Cardiida > Solecurtidae > Sinonovacula > Sinonovacula constricta. The sequence goes on from CM017571.1 coordinate 46,627,452, forward strand.
TTTGCTATGGCTTGCTGCTGGTGTTCTGCTATAGCTTGCTGCTGGTGTTTTGCTATGGCTTGCTGCTGGTGATTTGCCCTAGCTTGCTGCTGGTGTTTTGCTATGGCTTGCTGCTGGTGTTTTGCTATGGCTTGCTGCTGGTGTTTTGCTATGGCTTGCTGCTGGTGTTTTGCTATAGCTTGCTGCTGGTGTTTTGCTATAGCTTGCTGCTGGTGTTTTGCTATGGCTTGCTGCTGGTGTTCTGCTATAGCTTGCTGCTGGTGTTTTGCTATGGCTTGCTGCTGGTGTTTTGCCCTAGCTTGCTGCTGGTGTTTTGCTATAGCTTGCTGCTGGTGTTTTGCTATAGCTTGCTGCTGGTGTTTTGCTATGGCTTGCTGCTGGTGTTCTGCTATAGCTTGCTGCTGGTGTTTTGCTATGGCTTGCTGCTGGTGATTTGCCCTAGCTTGCTGCTGGTGTTTTGCTGTAGTTGGCTGCTGGTGTTTTGCTGTAGTTGGCTGCTGGTGTTTTGCCATAGCTTGCTGCTGGTGTTTTGCCCTAGCTTGCTGCTGGTGTTTTGCTGTAGTTGGCTGCTGGTGTTTTGCCATAGCTTGCTGCTGGTGTTTTGCTATAGCTTGCTGCTGGTGTTTTGCTGTAGTTGGCTGCTGGTGTTTTGCCCTAGCTTGCTGCTGGTGTTTTGCCATAGCTTGCTGCTGGTGTTTTGCTATAGCTTGCTGCTGTTTGAAACTTTATTAATAGCATTTTTAAAAGAATTTTAATTGGTCACACTTTTTATAACAGTAAGAGAAAACATATATATATATATATATATATATATATATATATATATATATATATATATATATATATTGCGATTGGACATATATGGAAAACTCGATTTAGACTGTTATGTCGTTTTGAATAAAAATACAACACCACTGGGATTCAATGTTCATGTAGAAGTAGATGGCATTAAGATACTGTGTAGTATAGCTTGATTCAATGTAAATACAATCCAGATCAATTATAATAATGCCTGCTACCTTTTTATAATTGCAAGCTAATCTTTAATATTTCTACTCTATTAAAAGCTGAATACTCAGTTCTTTTTTCTGAAAAAGGTTTCACGGAACATTGCGATTTCCTGCCATTGCCTTCTACACTATCGTCCCCATCAAAAATGCATTAAATAAGAGACAGCGCACTCCAGACTCCAGACAGGCACCAATACTCTGTTGGAGGGGTCGTTATTGTCAAGGCACGTTACCCGACGTGTTGATCAGAGATAGATGTGACGGCTGATTGGGCATATAATAATTTTGATCAATTTTAATATTAGAAATGGCATGCATATTATCTACAAACACTCAGTATATTAACAGAAAGTACACTTGTCTTTTGATGTCACCATAAATAATACCATGATTTCCCCAAGAAAAAATACATTCTGAGAATAGTTTTATACTTTTCAAGAATCATTAAGGTTACATTTCATTACACCATTTACCAGATATATGAAGAAAGCATTGTGTTCTGCCATTGGGGTTATATGATGTCTTATCATAAGAATCCCATCTGACAGTTTTATTATGTATGGAGTTAGGTTTCAAGGACAGTCATAATCGAGGATTTCTGAACTCGTCTTGTCTCAAGTTATAGTTTGATGCTACCTGATATACATACAAAAATCGACGGTTGGCTGCCCAGAATGTTAATGACCCTTCACCGTCACACATCCCGTCCACAGGGTTGGCAGCACGGCTTAACCCTGGTCCCAGATATATCATTATCGTAACATTTTGTCAAGTTTGAAAATGTTAAATTTCTCAATTTACGTCAATGTGCATTTTATGATACCAGGTAGGATTTTAGTGAAATTTCTGGGTTACTAATATATGTTGGGTGGTGATGCTAGTGGCGATGACGACGACAATTACGATGGCGATGACAATGATGATATAGACGACGTATAAAAATGGTGAATACTGAGACTGTATAGTTATACAAATATGCTGAAAATGCTAAGTATGACGATGACCATGATGAAGAATACAACGCTGTTGGGTATGACGATGAGGAGGAGGAGAAGGAGAAGAAATAACAGCGAACATAATGTTCATGATGATGACGATGAAGATGAAGATTATGATGGTGATGATGATGATGATGACGATGATGATGAAGATTATAATGGTGATGATGATGATGATGATGATGATGATGATGATGATGATGATGATGATGATGATGATGATGATAATGATGATGATGAGGCCTTGTTTATCAAATCATTATCTCCACATTCCTGGAAACCAAAGACGCAGAGAACAGCACTAACACAGTGTAGACCAAGTGTTTGTCGCCATCTGTCATTGTTACATGAATTGACCAAGTCAACAATTGTTCTCTGTAAGTTGATAAGTTTCAACTTCGTTTAACCGACATTTTTCAAAAAGGTTAAATGTGTGCCTACTGGATTCTTGAACAAAATTTCAGTGGCCCTAGGTCCATGCTATGTAATACACTTCATGGCAATACATTCACCTGACCAATAATTATTATACATATTTGATATATTCTATAAGGAAACAGTCCTTTATAAAAAAGCAAAGACATAATTTTATTCATAGTCTATAGATGAATTTTTTGCGATTTTATATGAAATGATTTTGCGCATCATTGTCGACGGAAGTTTGTTTATTGGGTTTATCGTCCCACCAACAGCATTTCAGTTATCTGGAGACGGTGTCCACTTGAAGCAATTATAGTGCTGCCTTTACTGTGTATATAATTCCGTAAACACCCTTGCATGATTCCACACCCAGTCACATTATCCTGACACCGGACCAACCAGCCGTGGAACTACCCTTATGTTTGCTTGAGCGTTAGTAAGGGAGTTATACCACTACCATTACTATGTGGTCTTCCTCCACCAATAATTAGCTGGATGTCGCCAATATGACCATAACTGTGTCGGTGCTACTAGTATGTAACTTAAAAACGAACAATGTACACAACTTCATTCTATTAAGAGTAAGCCAAAATCGAGGCGAATTTAGAAGCAAGATTGTGTTAGTTTGATTCCTTGATCAGACTTCCGACAAAGCAAACACCATACCGTTAAAACTCATTCGGCATACAAAAGCCGAGATGTCAGTATTCATTCACCCGCTAGCTTTCTCCGGTTCGAGAAGAATCAAATCAAACTAAAATCAAATATTGAAATTGCAGGTATAACATGCTACCGGCTTCTGCTTTAAAAGCTGTGTAAATGGACGGCACCTTTGGTCCTATTATATGAAAGAAAATAAAAATGAGAGTTTTATTTTGGACTGTATTGTCCTGTCGTAATGAATGGCGGGGCTTGATTTAGTGGGTTTGATATTATGTACACCTTCCGACCAAAGGAGTATTCAGATGTGGAGAGTTGTGAAAAACACGCTACAACTAACCTATGTTATTGTCAAGTTATAGACCCAGTGTCTCTGGTAGCAATCATCATGG